>CAJNIZ010009165.1:0-13728 GCA_905231905.1 Symbiodinium pilosum
CGTTCACCTCAAGGATGGGGCCCTTGCGCCAGTAACCACCGTCGAGAAACTCGACCACATCATTCTCCTTAAACTGCTCCCTCAAGAACAGACTCACATCAACGCCATCGTACTCCCAGCCCATGGCCTCAGGGAACTGCTGAGGCTCACTTTGCAAGGCAGTCTTAGTCTTTCTTGTGCGCAAGGGGGAGAGGGAAGTGAATCTAAGGACTATATCAAAATACATTTTTTAGGGATCCACCCCCTGACTCCCCCTCAAGCAGCAATAATGTATGCTCAATGCTCGAGACAGGCAAAAAAGACACTACTTTCGCTTCCATCCTATGCGGATGGAAAATGTGTCCCTTTTGTAGACCAACAAGTCGTGTCAAGTAGCTTGCTGCTCTGAAGCTGAGGCCCAGCAGAAGACTCCGAAGAAAAGCCATGTCCCTGAAGTCTCAAACCCTGCACTCCAGCACCCGCACACATCCCCGCACATCTCGCCTTGATCGTGGCTATCTCACATTTTTGTGAACCACCACAGCCCACTCCATCCCAGAGGTTTGAGGTCGGCAGATCCTTCATCGGCAGGTAGCCCTTGTCCACCTCGTTCGGAAAGAATACGACTTTTAACCGCTGCTTTCGTTGCGCGGCTTCTTCGACGCGCTCTAGCCAGACAACATACCAGCGGCACCCCCACGCCGCAGTCTTCCCGCAATCTCGATAACTCTGCTCGGCCTCCTCCTCCCGTTGCTGTTTCACCTTTGGGCTGTCATCTGCAAAGGCCACCGCAGCATTCATGGCTTTGGCCTTCTCGTAGATCATGTCGATTTCTTTCTCCGTGCACTTTGCACGCTCCTTCTTGATGTTGTGCAGGTATCCAAAGGTCTTGTAGTCGCGCTCTCCGTAGATGCGTGGGCAGTAGCAACAGCCATCCTTGCCGTCCGGATCCTTGTCGTGCTGGCCTAGCCCGTCGCTGGCCTCAAGGGAAGGGACCTTCCTAACCTGGGACCTGAGCAGCAACAAACCTAAGGGTTCCTACGGAATGTGAGGCGGTATGGAAGTCTGTCATGAAAGCTTCGACGCAGAAACTATGTCACTCCACGAGGTTTGCATAGTTCTTGGGCACACTTCAGCAGAGGGTTACTTCCACCCTCCCTTCGCTTGGCACAAAACTGCCCAAAAGAAAAAAAGTGTGATACGCCTTGTGTGTGTGTGTGTTCAAACGCATGATTGCAATGCTGCTTGGCATGCTGACGTTTGTTTTCTGTTTCCATGTTCTCTGACTTCGGCTTTCTTGGTTCCTGACGTTGGCCTCGTAATCTTCCACAACGGAGCCCAACTTTGCCTTACTGTAATGAAGTCCATTTCAAGTTAGACTGCATTCTCCACTGGACTCTCCAAAATGAAAAAAGTGAAAGATGTAGACTGAGGAACAAAATGCGTGCCTCTCAACATAGGATGCCATAAACTTCGTGACTAGATACGGACACTCTGCAACTAGTGCCTGAGTCGAGCCTTTTTGCGGGGCTCCATGCAATCCTAAAGACGGTTTGTGGTTCGAGGCTTGAACATGAAACAATAAGGCTGCTTCATATATGTATGATGTACTACTCTAAGAGAACAAGCAGATGTCAAGGAAGCCGAAGTCCTATAAACACACGAAACCCTGGCTGGCCTTGCAGAGGAACACGCAGGCCACACTGTCTCCATGTCGTTCTGCGACCAGGGCATCCCAGCCAGACTTGAACTTGCCGGGAAAGGATACCCAACAGACGCCGGCCTCCGTGCAGGTTGCCAATAAGAGCGGCGGACAAGAAAGAAGTCAGTCTGAACAATCGCTGATGCATACAGTTATCAAATTATCGCCCAAACAAAGGCAAATAAAGCCTCTAGACATGTGACAGGTAAACGGACAATGCTTAATATCTTTCATGCTTGCATCCAGCTGTGCGAATGAACGATGCAAGGAACAGATTCGTATTATGATTTATGAGAATCAGAAATTAATATGAATGAAGCTCCTGTACAAATAGAAATCCTAGAATCCTCGTCGGCTTTGATGACTGCATCCAGTTGTATGGAACCTTAAACCCTAAACCCCAAACCCTAAATAGTAGTTTCCATTATATTTTCCATTCTCCCAATATGACCCCTATATGACCCAATATTGTATGAACGAATCATTTCCTCTGTGAGACGAAGAAACCTCGAGCCTCCGGCTTGATACTGCCGTGGTAGGTGATCTCCTCTGCGCCCAGAACGGCTGCCCGTCCCTTTGGGACGAGGTGAAGCACGTCCAAAGCAGCCTCCCGGTGAGGCCGTTGAGAGTTTGGGAGTTGTCCAGAATGATGGGACCCCAATGTAGATCCCCAAGTACTGTAATCCTTATTAATAAGGACCCCCGAAAGGTACCCTGTGGGAAACCCTAAACCCATATACCCCTATATAACCCTTAGAACCCCCAACAATGCAACCCCAATTTTGGAAAACCACCGTGTAAGGTTCAAGGATGAAGGGCAAGTGCGTGAATGCAAAGAATGCGCAGCTTGCAAGCGGAAATGTATACAAGTAAGTGTGTGGTTTCCCAAGATTAGGCTTCAACCTTGAAATGGGTTCCCCAAAATTAGGGATTGCTTATGGGGTGTTTATAGCGGTGGTATAGAGATCTAGGGGTATATAGGGTTTAGGGTTTCCGAAATTAGTGCTACCTTTGTGGGTGCCCCTGAGTTAAAGATTATAGTATACTGGGGTCTATATTGGGGTCCCCCTGTTTAAGCAGACGATCAAGTAAAATCATCCGGCCTCTTCCGGGCTGTCTGGCTCAGAGGGATCTCCAACCAAGGAGGTCATCACGGGTCATCACAGATAACATCACACGGATCATAATTGATTGCGTGCCTGAATGAGAACCCTGATGGAAAGTCGAAGCAAGGGAGGCTGCGAACTCCATGTGGATAGCAAGATGTGATTGCATCGAAAAGCTTTCCTGATCTTTCATGTGTACTCCTGAAGCCGAGCAAGCAAACGGTGTGGCAAGAGTGGGCACTGGCAAGAAACCGCTGTCAAGCCTCGGAACACTCCCGCCCAACGTAACAAAGCCAGACGGCGCAGCTCAGCCAGCAAAATGCAAAGGCAATGCCTGCTAAACTCCGGGACAGGGTCCAGAGCGATGCCGCAAGTTCGGACCAATCTGGCCACTTACCAGTCAAGACCGGCAAAGCGAAGCTTGTTTATGAGTCTGTACACTGTGCCACTGTGCAACATGGGCACATGACTCCAAAGATGGAGCCACAAGTTGGCGAAATGACGAAGTTCTCCTTGTCATCGCCCCTTGCTTTGCTTGTTCGACTTACAGCTTTGCTGCGGTCCGGTGTCAGCTCTCTATGACCCCAAGGTCTCACCTCAGTTACCTTTGCTGCAACCGTTCGGCTGCTGCCTTCAGGTCCGTCGCCCGCACATCATGGCCTCGAGGCACACGAGCAAGGAGCAGTGAGTCGGGTATCAAGACACAGCTTTAGCACAAAACCAGAGCTGCTTCAACACCCAGCAAGCTAGGTCAGCCGCTCAAAAGCAGACCACCAGAGTCCACATGTATTGTGTGGTTCATACGGGAATCTCTCTTCACTTCAGCGCGGCGGCTTTGAGGAGGCATAAGCTGAGTTGCTGTCTGTGCACAGCACCAAAACATGCTGCGCCTGCAGTAGCAGATCTCCTTCGCTGCCGCATTCACAGCCTGCTCGGCAAAGCAATTTCCGCTTGCCCGGGCATTGGGAGCTGGGTGTATTGTTGATCCCCTCCCTGAATATTAACCCCCCCAAAGAACGAACCCCCATACAGTGCCATCACATCTTCGGGGGGTAATGCTCATGAGTAGAGGGGGTGGAGAGTTCATTATTAAGGCGAAGTGAATGAGGGCTGGGAAGATATTGCATGATATTGCTACATACACAAACATGCAACTTGTCGGGCTCGAGGTTGCTGCTTTCATCCGGATATGCTGTGATGGGGCTCTTTCCTCCAGCTTTGCCTCATCCGCATTGAGGAGCTATATCAAAAGAATCAAGGCCACAGCAACCCTTGTCACACAAGCTCTCTGGCACCCTACAACCTACGGATCTGAATGATCAAAGGTCCCCAGCTGAGCCCCATTCTCAAAACCAGCAGCGTCTCACGCTCCAAGGGAAGGTAAAAGCTTGGCTTGAGGTTGCAACCTTTGTATGTCTTACACCTGGTTTCCGACAAGCAGCAGTGGGCAATGACAACGCAAGCTGCTGCGGCCTTGAACGCCACGCAAACTTTAGACCCTAAAGCCGAACCCTGAATCCACCCCAGACTCCAAACTCTAACCGAACCCCCAATCTGAAGTAGCCCTAAACCCCTAAACCCTAAAGCCTTAAACCCTAAACCCCTAAACCCTAAACCCCTAAACCCCAACACCCTCCTAACACCCTAAATCCTACGCCCTAAGCCCCAAAGACCAAGGGCTGGAGCTGGCCTAACGGAGCCAGATACCAAAGGTCCGCCAAGGCAAGCTCCGATCTCCACTCAGGGGTTACATAGAGCCCATGAAATCGTTTAGGGCTTAGACATATGGGAATGGCTAGGAGGCAAAGCGTTCGCAACTTTCACATCCCCACTTCTTGAGGCTCGATAACTGTTAATGGAAGCGGTCTTCCTCACTGGGTTGTGCCCTTCAACCCCCCAAGCCTGAAACCTGGATATATAGGGGTTATATATGGGGATAATGGAAAAGAAACTGGAAACTACTACTAGGGTACCTCTTTGTGCTGTAAGAGATGGGAGAGACCGCCCCTCACTGCGCCAGCCTTTTCGGATTCGTCTTGCTGCGGTTCTTTCGTATTTGTACTCCAGCAGGTCACAACACCAAAGGATGAGGCTCTAAGATGAGCATCTTCTACCTGCTCTTCATGCAAGAGTTCCCTCAATCCCTGAATCCCTAAATTCTGTGAGAGACAAGCGAACCGAAGAGCTGCCTCTTGCAGCTCCAGAATGCCACGCTCGGATCAACTGTCACGGTGCAGACCTCCACAGTGAAGAATTTCAGGGTGAATACAGGTTCGAGGGGTTTCCAAAGACTAGGCGTCCCCACGACGAGGATTCGAACATACTGTGCTCAGAACCGGCGCCTCGGTGAATACAGGTTTTCGTCCAGATCAACAGGACAAGACAAAATGAGTCGACAGGCTCTGCAAGCACTGGTCGTGTTGCGGGATTTAGGGTTTAGGGTTTAGGCCTCGAGAACACCGCAGTCCCAAACACATGGTCCAACAGTGCCAAAGTACCATCAGCCTTTATATGCGCGCTTTGTTTTCCATGTCTCCCCCCCTTGTTTCATTTGTTTTCGGTGCCTACAGTAGGTGTTTTGAGCTTCCTGCGCAGAAAAGCCGAAAACCGCACAGATCGGGCAAGGGTTTGTTTGGAGTTTAGTGTTAAAATGCCAAAGAGCCTTGGGACTGATGCCGATGCAGCCAGTCAACAAACGCTGACCAGCCTCCGGAAACTGATGCAAACTGTTTTCAGATCTAACCACGTGTCTTCGAACCATCAACAATCTGCAACTGCTGAACGATCTCCGTAGTTCTTTTGGACACTTTTATTGGATTCATTTGGCTGGACTGCGAATGTGCACGGAAGGCGCCTCATCTCGATGTGGCTGGCAGAGCCCGAGCACAGCAAATCGCCTCACCGCCAGTCAGCCTGCGGTGAATAAAGTTGTGCCTTGACCGTGTTTCAGCTAGCATCCTCATGGTAGTGGTAGTAGCAGAAGCAGCAGCAGTAGACGAAGCGGCAGTAGCAGTTGCTTGTGTTGCTGTATTGGGGCCAGTAGAACCGCTAGTCAGCGGTACTGGCAGGCTTCAATTCTTGCTGTTCTTGCTGCAGCAAATAAGCTTGCGGCAGCAGCCACGCCGCAACAGGCACCAGCAGCACCAGAGAAGCAGGGGCAGTAGTTGCCGCTGCAATACAGGTAATCTCCTCCCCTATCAATAACCATACCCCGTCTCCCCCTTTAGTACCAGTATAACACAATCAGGGGGAGATTTAATGTTACGGGGGGGGGAGCTTGCTATAGGGAGGGGTGATTAGTATGGGGGCATTGTTCAATAGTTTCACTCGAAGCTCCCAAACGTTTCGATTGTAGCAGTCACCCTTCGCCACTTGTCCCAAACTACTACGGATTGCATCACCTTGAACGAGGGGGGCCTTAGATATATGACCCTGATCCTACATCACTCCTACGGGAATCGACTTCGAAGTTCATGGGACTTAGTAGCTACTGACAAATTGAAACCGTACTCACAACCCTACCTAACTACAATACCCAAAATTCTGCCCTAACCCTAAAGGCATGACCGGGTAACCGGAAGTTTAGCCCCTGAGCCCGAAACCTCAACCCTGATAACGCAAACCCCAAACCCTTAAACCCCCAAAACCTACGTCGCTCGGCCCTGAGCCTCAGGCATCGCCACGCGAGCACAAACACAGACAAAGCAGATCCTCACAACTGGGGCCGTCAAGACGGCTAGAGAGAAGGATAGTCTAAAGCGGTTTGAGGTGCAAAGGGGTGGAGGGTGTAGGGGCATAGGGGTGTAGGGGTTAAGGGCTTGAGGGCTTAATTAGAGTCCCGAGGCTTAGGGTCTAGGGCTCGGAGCTTAAGGCTGAGCGTTTAGAGCCTTCGGCTCTAGGGCGGGCTTAGGATTTCGGTGGCTACGGTTGGAAAATGAATGCCAGGCTGAATCCTAAGTGCACTTTCATATTCTTTCTGAGAATCTCATTGTCTGAAATAACACCGACAGGAATGATAGTTAGAAATACTAATGGTGGGAACAGAAAGCAAGGGAGGAATGCTCATATTCAAATTCAAGAAACCTGAAGCTAACAGGAAGTCCTGGAACCATGACAGGACCAATCAAAACGACGTTAGTGCGGGAGTGCTACTTTCGAAAGCTAGGCCTTCTTTAGGCAACATGACACCAGACCTAAATGCAAACCTTAAACGCGGAACCGAAACACTAATCCTCAGCCCTAAACCAAACCTTGAACCCTCAACGCCCTTCTAGGGCGAAGACCTTATTGCATGGGCTGCGTTTGCAGCGGTCCACAAGCAGGAGAGATCCTAAATCTACCAGCACGGCAGTATCTCGATCAGAGATTAAAGAAGAATATGGCTTGTTTAATGAAGTTTTTGCATAGTGCACTCAAGTTGCAAAAGGAAACAAAAGGAATGGGAGATCGGCGATTCCCTGTATGCAACTTGCACAAGACTTGAAAGACATCATTCAAACGGGACGCATTGGTCAGTGGCCCACTACACGCGTCCTCAAAGCTCTGGCTCTAAGTCTACGGTGTGGGGTGTAAGGCTTAGGAGTGAAGGGCTTCGATGGTGAGACTCTAAAGCTGGTGCGGAGGCGGTGTCCTTAGCAGCTCATCGACGAGTTGTCCAGTCCTGAATCCCGGAAGGCACAGACGGGGGTGCCAAAAAAATGTGCCGGTGTTGATTCCCTCTGGCAAGAAACGCGGGACTTCAGACGGCACACAGGAGCATAAGTTTTGGGACGAAGCTACCTGTAGAGGGGAAACCAAACCGGGGGGGGGTTACGGATTCCTCTGAAGGCTGCCGGTGCACAGGGGTCTCCCGCATGAAGAATCCACATAAACCCAGAAGAATAGGCTTGCAGATAGAGCCCCACAAGCCAAGCCTTCAAAATTCCATAGCCCCATACTCCGAGGCTGATGACTCCTCATTCAGGCTTCAGGGCCTAGGGAATTCAAACTAAAAGCCTAGGGTTCCAAGTATACAAATAATACCTGCATTGGGCCCTAAGATTTGTAAATTTACCTACATTGCGCTATTTGGATCCCTAGGGCAATGCTACGGCCCAATAAGCCTTGAGTCTTAACCTTTCTTCTTGAAGCCTCGCCCTGCCGTCCTTCTCCAAAGCGAGGACCGGCTCCAGCGGCTGCAGGGTGCATAGCGCCACGGCCTAGGGGGCTGGGCATTTAGGATCTCAGTGGCTTCGGGATGTCTGAGTGGGGTTTAGGGTCCTAATGGGTTTAGGGTTTAGGGTCCTAGTGGTTTTGAATGTAGGGCTTCAAGGCTTTGGTCTCGTTCCTTGGAGCTCTGGGCCTTCCATCTTCGGTCTATGACAATTCAAGCTTTGGAGGGCGGGTAGGCCCTGAGGCCTTAAACCTAAATAAAGCCTGACAGGACCCCTGAACCCTAAACCCGTGAACCCTAAACAATCTCTATATATATATATAGAGAGAGAGAGAAAGAGAGATGTAGTTTAGGCTTTTGGGTGCAGGGGTTGACCATTTGTGGGCTCACCCCTCCGTAGTAAGCACTTCCGAAGCACCAAGGGCCACCAAACCACGGGGATTGCTGCAGATTCAGCATCGTAGGCTGCATTGCTGTTAAGGAACTTAATTTAGGTTACTATATGAAACCATATGACGTAACTACTATATATATACACATCATGGTATATTATGTATACATCATGGTAACTTAATTTCAATTCCTTAACAGCAACCCAGTAGAGTGGTGTGAGATTTCTTCCATCAGCAGCAGCTTGATGATGTGATTTGATGATGATCATCACATGCCTACTTTCAACTACGATGATTGACTAGCAAACTGAACGCCAATGATCTCTTGGAAGGCTCCTCGTAACGATCCAAAGTCCGCTCGCCCTTGTTGCAATTCGTACCATAGTTCAGGGGTTCCAAGGTTGTACCTCCAAGGTCGTACCCCTAAAAGGTTTCCCCAACATGGCCTTAATATAACCCTTGTATAGCCCCCTGGGGTCCGTTAAAAAGAACCCAAAACCCAGGGGTACAACTCTAGAGGTTCAAGTCTGAAACTCTTGGAACATCATGTTTTCTGAACCGTTCAAGCTAAACTCTCGACTCCTAAAGCTTAACCCTGAACCCTGAACCACCTAAACTCTAAACCCTGAGTCCTTGCCTGTAAACCCCTCAGCCACAAACTCTAAACTCCTGCCCTTTACCCTTGCCCTCTAAGCAAGTGCCTGCCGCTTCCGCTGAGAAAGCTCAAGGAGCAGCGCGAGCCGGGTGTTCGTGGCGTGAGCGGTGGTAAGGTTTGGGTCAGGGTTCAAGGGTGTAGGGCTTAGGGATTCATAGTTACGGGCTTCAGCGTTTGAAGCTGGCGATTTAGGATCTGGTGCTTGAGGTTTAGTGTGCCAAGGGCTTAGGACTGGTAGGTGACGCAGAAAAGTCATTTAAAAACGGAACCATTTTTTTAATAATTGGGAACTTTATTGGGGCTACTTGGAGTTTAGGGCTTAGGATTGAGTGGTTAGAGGCGTGAGTTTGAGCGTTTTGGGCTTACGATTGAGGAGTTTGGGCCTAGGGGGGATTTCAGATAGGGCTGAGGTTCGGGTCTTAGAGTTCTTCTGTTCAAGGATATGCTGGTTTTCACGAAGATGTACAGTAAGATGTTGCTCAACGAGAACTCACAGGCGGCTGCGCCACCTCTCGGAGCCAAAACGCAACTCGAAGATGGGTGAAGATGGGTGAATCCGACAGACTCAAACCATCAGAAAATGCCTTTGGCCTTGCGGATCCCTCAGCCTTAAAGGCGAAGCCCATTTCCACTTTGGGTCCTTCAACGTTTGACTGTGTTCTTGCCACAATGGATTCAAGTAGCTCATGGTTTTGGGTGACTAGGCTTTGCGGTTTCTTTCATGGTCGAGGGCTTTGGGTATGCTTACTGGTGCTGAAGGGAGACTCGGGGAGTGGATCCCTACAAGTAGCATTCTGCCCTTTGGTCTCAGTAGTGTCCATTTGCTATACAATCATCCCAATATAAACCCTCCACTCCCCGCTACGCACACGAGATCCTGAACGGTTCTGAAATACAGTGGCCTACATGATGGTTTCCTTTAAAGTGGATTTGAAGATACATATGGATACTTAACGATATCTTATAGGGACTAGGGTACAGGGTTTAGGGGCCGAAAGCCTAACCTATCAGGCAGAAACGAATGGAAAAGAACATGGGAAATGGAAAATAGGATTCACAGGGATGTACTGTAGGGGCCTGAAGAATTTCCAATGTAATTTTGAGGTCTATTTGAGGTAGCTTAGAATTGCCATAATTGTCCAAGGAATCTAAGACCATCATTGCCGGGGCTTCGCCATTGAAATTTGCCTTGGGGCAAAGAATGTTGGGGCTTAGGCCTTTTCTGGGATATAGGGTTTCGGGCTTGGGATTTGGGGTTTTGGGAATTCGGGCCTGGGCTGCAAGGGCAACTAAGTACCTTCAGAGATGCTGATCTTTGTTCACGCCGTCCAAACTGGCTTTGATGCACAGAGACTGTCATCAAACGCACTCTGGATGAGCCATGGTCTAAACGTCTAGTATTTCTCTTAATAACCCCAATATAATCCCCAAACAACACCCCTCATATAGCACCCCTTTAAAAACTTTGGACTATGGCTCAGATGACCTCAGAAGCTAGAGGTCAAGCTGGGTTGGCCGTGATGCCAGGCGCCGTCAAATTTGACAAAGTGTGGGACTTGACGATCATCAAGCAGCGTGCCGCACACAATCTCCGTCATGGCATCTGATGGCCATCTTCTTTGCAGAAGGCTGCTTTGGCATTCTGGAAATTGGCTGTGCATGATCGGAACTGCAAACAGAGTCTTGAAAGCAACAAAAATAAAACCGTTTAGCCTCTCACTTGCTCCTTGAGCCTCGGGCCCGTGACCTGGCAAGGTGCAGGCTTCCAAGAGGTCAGGGAGGAAGTGCTACCTCGAAAGGAGCTTGGTAACTAGTTTTCGGGCTCAACCTTGCGACTTGTTTCGTGCCTTGATAGGCGTGATAGGCTCGAAGACTCACAGCAGTGATGAACAAGTATAAGGAACAGACGGTGCAACATGATGATGACCAGTACTGAGAACGCTGACAATACTTACCGTCTCATGACGGTAAGCTCGCGAGTTCAAATGAACACCCCCCTAAACCCTAAACAACCCTAAACCCTAATACCCTAAACCCTAATACCCTAATACCCTGAACTTTAATACCCTAATACCCTAAACTCTAATACCCTAATACCCTACACCCTAAACCCTAAGCCGATGCCATGCTGAGTTGCTCTTGCCCGATCTCAGAGGTTCGAGGCGCTCGTTGCACATTTCGTATCTTGATTCATGGGCCGCAAAGGTAGACCACTGTTGCGACGGTACAGATATGGGTATATGTGTATATATGTATGTGTATATATATAGATACAAATATGGTTTTTACAGGGATAACGGACAAGAAAATGGAGACTACTATGTAGGTTTCCGGATGCTAACAAGGAAATGGGTCATCCCGGCACCGCATAGAGGGGCAGCGCAGGAAGGACAGGTAGCGCTCCTTGCTGTTGAGGCTCCGAAGCCGATTCATCCAAAGAGAACCACTCGCTGGAGGCAAGCACGGAATAAATGGTTGCAACAACATGTGGAGACTAATATGTATGTGTATATGTATATACAATATCATATACATGTACGACTTAGGGTTTATGTTTTAGAGTTCTGCTAGTGTTGGCGGCTGTACAGTGTACAGGGACCACTATAGGGACCTCCATTCCCCGCTGATGATACCAACAATACTGCATGACGCTGGGTACTATGGTATCTTAGGTCATGGAACACAGCTGTAGTGTCAGAAAAATACACAAAAAATGTGATCTGACTTTACACTGAGGGTACATCATCCTCTCAGGTTTCCCTGCTGCACACATCAGCTGGCTGCCGGCCTGTGACTATTGCCGGACTCGCCTCTGGGAACCAGACCTCGCAAGCCGTGAACAACCTTAAACCCTAAGATACCCTAAACCCTAAACCCGAAACGCAAACCCTAAACCCCAAACCCAAACCCTCATTCAATGCCCAAAACCCTAAGATACCCTAAACCACAAACCCGAAACCCTGATTCAACGCCCAACCGGCCTCAGGGATCCCAAAAACTGAGCCCAGGGTTTGGGGCTTATGTTGCAAAATCAAGGGATTCTTAAGGGGTTCCGTTTTGGGATCCTTAAGTGTATATTATGGGTGGGCGTGAAAAGTAGCACGAGGCTCCAGCCAACGATGCACTGTCTCCATGTGTCTCAGACCTTCCCAGCCGCACGATGATTCGTGTAGCAGCTGCAGAACATGCATAACCTTGAACTTTTGGTTGTCTCACAAAGGGAAAAAAAGGCGCCTCCAGCTCCAATGCCCACACATCGCCTCGAGCCGCACCACAGAAGAAACGAGTAGGCACACTGGTAAGCGGCCACAATCACAAAGCTCATCCAGAACTGAAAGTTGTCAGCTCTCCTGAGGCCAGCACTCAATCTTTTACCTAGGCCTTGGCTGACGGTGAGGAGCCGACAACGTAGAGCTGCTTTCAACACCCCGCCAATCAGCAAGCTGAGGGGTCGGACCATCCATCCCGCCAAATATCAGCATGGAGTGGCTCTCGGGATCGTAGATTGCTGAGTGCTCCATTCTTCCGCTTGGAGACGTTCCTGTGGGCTGGAGCTTCTTCCACGCCATGACCTCCCGGCAAAACTTCAACTCACTGCATGGCATCAAAAAGAATGCCAGAATGCAGATCTCTCACATCTGGATTGAAGAATGACAAGACATGACAAGAGCCCTGTTTGCCCACGAATTGAGCAATATCATACCTTTGCCGGTCTGGACATCTCAGAATCGTGGCATCACACCCCTCGCATAATGATGATACAAAGGTACGTGACTTGACACTCAGTTTCACGAAAGCGCACAGTCAGCCTACTGGCGCCCTAGCTTGCCTTCAGGTCCAATGCCCACACATCGCCTCAAGCCGCACCACAGAAGAACCGATTAGGCACACACACAAGCGGCCACAATCACAAAGCTCATCCAGAACTGAAAGTTGTCAGCTCTCCTGAGGCCAGCACTTAAATGTCCGTCCGAGCCTCGGCTGACGGTGAGGAGCCGACAACGCAGAGCTGCTTTCAACGCCCCACCAATCAGCAATCTGAGGGGTCGGACCATCCATCCCGCCAAATATCAGCATGGAGTGGCTCTCGGGGTCGTAGATCGCTGAGTGCTCATGTCTTCCGCTTGGAGACGGTCCTGTGGGCTGGAGTTTCTTCCACGCCATGACCTCCTGGCAAAACTTCAACTCACTGCATGGCATCAAAAAGAATGCCAGAATGCAGATCTCTCACATCTGGATTGAAGAATGACAAGACATGACAAGAGCCCTCTTTGCTCACGAATAGGGAAATATCATACCTTTGCTGGTCTGGACATCTGAGAATCGTGGCACCACAGCTGTCTCATGATGATGTTGCAATGGTACATACGCTGACACTTAAATCGACAGGAAAACGTGCAGTCTGCTGACAACCAACATCTGCTGCCCTCTTTCTGTTGCTGCCTTGAGCTCCAGTGCCCACACATCGCCTCGAGCCGCACCACAGAAGAAACGAGTAGGCACACTGGTAAGCGGCCACAATCACAAAGCTCATCCAGAACTGAAAAGCAGTCGGCTCTCCTTAGGCCAGCACTCAATCTTTCACCTAGGCCTTGGCTGACGGTGAGGAGCCGACAACGCAGAGCTGCTTTCAACACCCCACCAATCAGCAAGCTGAGGGGTCGGACCCTCCATCCCGCCAAATATCAGCATGGAGTGGCTCTCGGGATCGTAGATCGCTGAGTGCTCCATTCTTCCGCTTG
>CAJNIZ010009166.1:0-13727 GCA_905231905.1 Symbiodinium pilosum
CTCACTTCTGGTTTCACACTAAACCCTAAAACCTAAACCCAATGTGGGTAGAGGTCCCCTTAAGGAGACCTCAAGTCCTGTCTGCGCTACCATCTTTATTGCTACTCAACCAGCTAGAGTACCATATGTACTATAGTCTAAACTCCTTAAAGGGGGGTTATATAGGGAATTGTATATGGGAATTACTACAGGGCTTATTAAGGGGGATACCAGGAGTTTAGACTATGGCTCATATTTTCAGGGTTTCAGGTTTAGGGTTCAGGGCTTACGGTTTAGGGTTTAGGTCTATGGTAACCAGCGGAGGCTTCCCATGTATTTCCTCATGTTGTCAGTGTTACAGTTTTCGTACTTGTATGGCTTTCGCGTGGACGATGCGGCACTTGCACTAGTGGGAGAGCTTTGAACGGGTAGAGCAAAGTTACCTAGAACACAGGATTGGGGTTGGGATGAGGGTTTCCCTAAAGGACCCTGGGTATATCTAGGGTCGAAAGCAAGGTAATGTCAGGCTTATCCTTAGGCTCCAAACTGATATCCTCCACATAGAGCCATAGAAATTGTTTAGGGTGTAGGTGTGCAGGGAATCGGAGATCAATGGGGTTTACGTGCAGATGAGGGCATTTTACGGAGTCTATGGGTTGATTTGTGGGGTGCACGTGTCGTGAGTCTTGGCACGATCCAGCTAAAGAGGATTATCCAATGTCTAGGGGCTTAGGGTTGAGGGTTTAGGGGTTTAGGGTTGAGGGCTTAGGGGTCGAGTGTTTGGAGTCTAGGGTTTATAGGATGTAGGGGTTGAGGGTTTAGGGGTTGAGGGTTTGGGTTTGAGGGTTTCGGTTTCAAGGTCTAGGGTTCAAGGATTTAGGGTCGGGCTTACCCCTGAACCCCAACTTACTTGGGGTTAGTAGGGAATAAGGGATTATATTATACAGGAATGCTGTACGGATTATTCCCTCATTCCCTGCGTATCCCCAGCAAGAGGATCTTGGAGTCCTAAACGCTAGACACTCATCCCAAAACCATAAACCCTGATCTCTAAACCCTACACCTACACCCTCGGGAAAGGAATGTTGTGAGACAGTGCTTTTGATTTTCACAAGTTTCTTTGAACACTAGCCCCAGGAAATACAGGACAAGAAGGTTTGGCACAAGCTTAAAGCATCGTGAGCTGACTCCTAAACATATGGTAGGTTGTCAAAGGCCTGGTTTCCATTCGGGTTCCTATTTTACTACGGCCCCTGATATGTAGGGTGTCCAAAAGTGGACCACCATTCTGACAATCCACATATGGTAGTTTGGGGTTCCATCAATTGGGAACCCCAATTTAGACCCCAAACTACTATGACACTCCATATATGAGGATGCCCAAGAAGGGACCCCTAATTCATGGACCCCCCCTGCGCCAGCAGCATCTGCTAAACATAGCCCCTCCCAGGCCGATCCCTTGCAACCAGTTTCAAGTCCTGAAGGGTTTCGGGTTTAGGGTCTAAGGATGGCAGGGTTACTCCAGTGAAGCCTTTAAGTGTAGACTGTAGGGTTTATGGTTGAGGGAACTTCTGCAAACAAAGCTTGTTATCTGAGCGTGAAGGCAAGCCCATTTTGCATTGTCGACTGTGGTTTTTTGGGAGTGAAGGCGAATGAGTACCCTGAAGCCTAGCACACGGGATTGTCATCCAGCCTCAATAACTACCTGAAGCCCCAAGCCCAAATGATAATAGTAGTAAGAATAGTAATGATGGTAATACTAGTAGTAACAGTAATAACAGTAGTAATAGTAATAGCAATCGTGGTAATGGTAATACTAGTAATAATAGAAAAATACTTCCTGTCACTCCAGACATGTTTCCTGGCCAAGCCGTTGCTTTCTCAGCCAGCTCAGTGTTTGTGAACGCAGATCCATGGCTCCAGTCGCAGCAAAGGTCACTTTGAGAAAGTTGATCATTGACCATCATCAGGGTTAAGGGATTATATAATAGCGGCATAATAGGAGTACAATAGGACTTTAATACAATCCGTATTATCCCTTATAGTCACTATTACAGGGTGGGGGGGGGTCATGATTTCCAGAACACTCTGTAGAGAGCCCTCCTACCGGTCTGAACGCCTCTCGGGAATCTCGCGATCATTGGTCTGAGTTTGCTCCGTATAATGAGGAGCCTACAACGTGCAGTGGCATATAAGGGGTTCTTTCCTTCAAACGAACAAATAGACCGGAGTTTGTCAAAAGAATCCGTAGCATTTCCAAAGGGGAACCCCATGCTCTCCTGATGCTCCTTATATATCCCTTTACCGCTAGTTCTCGCAAGGCCACCCCCCAAACCCTGATCCCCAAACGCTGACCCCCACACATTCTAAATCCTCTGCCCCATGTTTCCACGTCAATCCTTTGAAGGGGCCCACCAGCTGCCCTGACTTTACTTCTAAATATCAAAAAGGTCCTTTACATCTTGGCCGTCTTCGCGGTGACTGCGGTGGCCTTGCGTCAGGAATCACAGCAGGAGGTTGCCTCAGGTGATTTTCCTGGGAGGTACTACGACTGCTGCTAGGTCCTGAAATGTTCCTGCAGATCGGCAATATTCGCAGTTTATGGTTGAAAGTTTAGGGTTCAGGATTTAGTGAATTGGTGCCGACAGGTCCTATACAGGTGTCGACGAAGTATGTTGTTCTTTTCCCTGTGTCTATCCCCCACCCCCCTTTCCCCTGCCCTAGCCCGTTTCGCACCCTGATAATTTGAAGGAAGGCGCAGCCCTACATAAACCCCGTATATCTTTAATTATAACTCCCTTCGACTCCGTGTAAAAAGTTCTGTGGAAGGAATTTCATATTGCCCTGATGGCCCCGCATCATTAACCAAATGTCGGTACGAAGTCCCAACTCCCAAACTACAAATGCATAAGCCCTAAACCATAAGTAATAGTTTCAATTTCCCATTATCCCTGCATAACCCCTATATAACCCCTAATATACTACAACTCCAACCTTAAACCCTACACCCCCAATCCTCAACCCCAAACCCTAAATCTTATGGGCCCTTGGGTTTAGGATTTAGGGTCTAAACCCTAAATCCTAGGCCTGTAAAGTCAAATCCCAGGCTGGTGTGCAAAGGTTGCGTCAGTGTCGGATTGTCCAGACTACTCGCTCTACAACCAGGCTTGGGGAAATTAGGGTTTAGGGTCTAGGGGTTAGTAGAGCAGAACTCGAAAGAAATACTAATTTCATTCCCTCGCGTTGATTGTCAAGCTATAGTAAAACAACCCCCCCAAATGCTATTTTGTAATTATTAAGCCTCTTAAGCTGTAATGGGGGCCTGCAGTACTTCGTACATTGGTGTTTACGTGCCCGAACATATTGTATTTCTCCCATAGCCCCCTTGTAATCCTCAGGTTTCCCTTATCCAAATCTTGTAATCCCCGCATTGCCCTTGGAATAGAAGCCGGCTATTTCGAGGAACTCCCATTTTGCATATAGGTATTTCTACCTGAAGTTGCAGTAGCACAGAAAAGGGTCACAGCGGTGGAGCATGGAAGTAGTTTTAGGGCATAACCCTAAACCTTAATGCCTAAACCTTTAACCCCAAACCCTGAACGGTGATTCTCCATTCTTCCATCACATTCCCGAAAGCCCGGAGCAGCAAACTCTAAGCCCAACAACCCGAAATGAAAAAAAAAACCCAAAACGGCAAGATCCTAAGCCTTAAGCCCTAGGCCCTAAAACCTAATAAGTCAGTAGGCTGGGTTGCTGTTAAGGAACTTAATTTAAGTTACTATATTGGGGAAACCCTATTGTTTATTATATATATCCATTATGGTAACCCTAAACCCATTATGGCAACCTAATTTAAGTTCCTTAAATGCAACCCAGTAGGCCGGTGAGCGGCTGTGGCTGGAGTCGTCTGATTGGTACAACTGGTTCCATCTCAGAGGCTCAGCTGACTTCGTAAGGGTTTTAGGGTTTTAGGGTTTTAGGGTTTTAGGGTTTTAGGGTTTTAGGGTTTAGGGTTTAGGGTTTTAACGTGGCTAAGGATCGAGGTTTCCAGGTTCTATTTGGGGTTATTGAAGTGTTACAAAAGAGGTATATTCGGCTTATATGGGGGTTTAGGACTTAGGGTTCGGGATTTAGGTCTCAGAGTTCGGTTTTGGGTTTAGGTCTTGGGATGTAGAACATTGGGTTCGAGGCTTTAGTATTACAGCTTCGAGGTTTGAAAGCGGTTTAGGGTTCTAGCCTTAGGCTTCAGGATTTGGGTGTACCTTTCTCTTTGTCAAAATTTGTCGCCAAGTTAGTTTTGAGCAGCCAGCCCAAGTGTACTCAGTTTAGGAGAGGGGAAGGAGCCCAAAGGCTACTGTTGCAAGCTTGAGTGGAACGAAGACTACGGTATGGAGTATGGACAGTACCGCAGAGAACACGGCTTCCACAAGCACGATATTTCAATGTGTTCCTCAGAAAAGCGTCCGGTGCCGAAAAGCACACGGTGTCGGGTGCATGTCGGCAGTCACGCAGAGTCGTGCTTCTTTATTGGCATGGCAAAGACGTCAATTGATGAAGGCAGGCGTCGCAGGAGAGACAGTAAGGACATCAGGAAGTTGTCCCCAAAAGGGTACGACATCGTGGGCGGACGCGATGGGCAGGGGAAAGAGCTTTCTGCGGACCAGGTTAAAACGTTCATCAAGAAGCAAGATGAGAAGGGCAATCTTCCATACGGTCCTTGGCTGAATTTAGGAAAAGGTTGTGCTTCTTTGAATTGCAGTTCGTACCCGAAGATAGCATATGTCGTAAGATGAATATCCGAATACCTGCGTTGGATTTTTTTTTCCGCAGCCTCAGTCCCTAAACCTTGAACTGACAGCGTTGGACCAGGTCTGTCTTGCACGGCCAGAGATGTTGGTGAGCTCACGTCTGATCAGGGCGAATGTGTCACGTACGCATGAGTGGTAGTTGAAACAGGGATAGTAGGGTTTAGGGGAAGGTTCCAGATTTTGGCATACCAAAGCGGCCACATTCTCCTGCCGGTTCTAGTGTTTGGTAAGAAGAACACAATCTGAAATGTTTCGGTCGCAAAAAGGCATCGCACAACTGATCTTGCCTGAATGAAGGTTCACCTGACGCAGAAAAAGAGCCTGACTGTGTCAGCGATTCTTTGTTCGGCTTGCTGTCCTGTAGTTATGTTTTGACGAGGTTTTCTGCATAGCACCAAGAACTGAACTTACTGGTGTTCAGCAGGGAAGAAGCCAATACAATCCCTACATAACCCCATATAATAGATCCCCTCCTTGTTCTCTACTAACCCCAAAGCCTAAACCTTTAACCCTAAACCCTAAACATTCAAACCTATAATATATTCCCTTATTCCCTCCTAGCCCCCAGTAACTTAACCCCTCCACCCTAGACCAACGAGAATGAGGGCAGAGGGAAGGAGACCTCAAGTTGTATCAGCTCCGCCATGTCTCATGCTGGGTTTAGGGTTTAGGGTTTAGGGTTTAGGGCTTAGGGTTAGTAGAGTAGCATTTTATTTGGGGATACTATGGTACCCAATATAGAGTAAGATTATATCCTCCTTTTGGGGTATAGTATTTTATATAAGGAACATTATCTTCTAGGTTCAACCACCAAAAAAACGCGACTCAGTAGACAATAAGGGAATATATCTAGAGTTCAAGGTTCAGGGTTAGTAGGGAATAAGGGAATACATAATTATAGGGTTTAGGCTTTAGGGTGCAGGGTTTTCTTTAGGGGCCCATCAAACTTCTTTTCTTCAGGCTTTCACGGCGGCCATAGGTTTATGGTAATGAGGGGATGGATGTTAAACAGAGTAGCTTCCGCTGTACTTCCCTTCTGCTGTTGGTGTTTCAGTGTGGGACTTTGTGGCGTAGCTATGAGGATGCTTCGTTTGAAGCCAGTGGAATGGGTGGGGTGAAGTTTCCTGGGCGAGCTCAGTCACTTACACTCCCCCAAACTAACATGGAAACCCATATAACCCCCTTTTTAGAAGGACTGTAGTCTTTATAGGGCCCTTTTTGGGTTTCCATGTTAGTTTCCGGGAGTGTAGGGCTTAGTATAGGGTTTCTCAAAGCCAGGGGTTCTCCAGGGACTGTAGGGATGTATCGAGACTATTACAAGACCATGTTCTCTTATGCTCCTGCACGTGCCACCACTCGCAGCCTGCTTTGTACCACTATCAATGGTTTAGGTTTTAGGATGTGGGGGGGGGGAAGGATGAGTGGGTGAATGGATGAGGTAGGACTTTGAGCAACGGATGAGTAGGTACGCTTACATGGCTACTACTGCAAGTCCAGGCACTTACAAGACATCTAAAGGTCTAAACCCTAAACAGTAAATTCCATGTTTTTTCCATTATGCTTGGATAACCCCTATATATACCCTATTATAATATAGTAGTTCCCTTTGTCCCATTAGCCCTACACCCTACTATGTCGCCGAACCCCTCAGCCCCAGACACTGAAGTTTGAACCGTGTGGCTCGCAACCTGGTTGAAAGTCCTTTTGGGGCCCGGGAATATGTAGAAGCCTGAAGAATTACCAATATCATTCCTCAGTACCTCAAGAGGAAGGTATCCAACACCCTGTTCTAATTATTATTTTGGTCCCTACATTCAATCCCTATGAACGCCTCTATCAACTTAATTTCCGTTTTTCATCTTCTTTTGATTTGTCATTACCTTCTGCACCTTTGGGTAGTTATGCAGGCCCCTACAGTACAATAAACGGCAGGCCCGAATTGGGAAAACTGGCAGGACGTGAGTGAGGTTTGACCATTTAGGGTTTCCTGAAGGGGTACAGCCTAAGCGTGCAAGTGCAAAGGCTGATCCCCCTTGCTGTAACAGCTACCACAAAACGTATGAAAGTAGCCCCTTAATAGTGCCACTTTGACAGCAGATAGCGGAAGGGGAAAATAATCTAACACATGCAGTGTACAAGAGCCGGGGTAGATTAGGGTATAAAAGGTTTAGTCATAGAGAGGAGTATGCAGGTCGTGTGTTTTGGCCCGTGTCAGCTGCAGAGAGTAATCCAACGTCTAAGGAGTTTGTGTAAAGTGCTGAGAGAACAGGGAAGCACTGTATTTAAGGGTTAGTCAGGACACGATAGTTTTCCCCACAGTGTGTTGCGAGGGTTTTCAGTTTAGTTTCCTGTAGTAGTATGCAATCTTTATGTCATGTTGGCGAGAAGCAGCCCTATGCCAGGAAGTGGCACAGACAAGCTCACTGCCGATGGAGGTCAAGGCGGTTGAGGGTTTGGGGTTGTTGTTAAACCCTGAGCTCATTACCTTAAAGGCTACCTGTGACCCCAATTACCTACTGTTTTATGGATTATACCTACTAATTCCTATCAAACCGTAGGTAACTGGGGTTACAGGTAAGCCCTAAGTTTATGTAGTTTCCATCTTCTTTTCCACTATCCTTATATTACCCCTATATAACCCAAACCAACAGCTAGTGGGTTACAGGTAGAGCTTTGTCCCTACAGGCCCTCAAGCTGTAAACCCTAAACCCTAAACCCTAAACCCAACCAAGCTTACGACTTCTCAAGGATCCCAACTTCAGGTGTCTCTTGAGCCACAGTCTCACCTCCTAGTATCCTGGCTACTAACCCCTATGAGTCAGACTCTTTTTATAATTCCTAGATAACTCCCTTTAAAGAGTTTTAGACCATAGCTGATTTGTAGTAAACTCTTTGAAATTTCGTCCTTTCGAAAGAAAGCGCTCCCCATCCCTAAACCCTACGCCTAAAAATCTAAACCTCCATAGCTCCCTGTATGACACCCCTAAACCCTAAACCCTAACCTTAAACCCTCAACCCTATATGGGTATTGGCCTAAATTCCCTATAATACGGGGTCCTATATTTGGGTTCCCATTATAATACGGGGCCCTATATACATGTCCCCCATTTTGGGAACAGTAATTTAGGAAAATTACCATATATATCCCCATAATCCCCCTAAAGGGACCCACTTGCGTGTCCTAGCGGATTCGCTTCAACAGGCTGCCATGGGATGTTTGATAGGCTGGAGGGTTTCGGGTTACGTTCTTAGGTTTAGGGTTTAGGGTTTAGGGTGGAGGGTTCCGGGTTGCCCTCAAAATTGAAATGGTGGCTTTCATTCCCTAGGGGTTATACAGGGTCTGAGAGTTATACGGGGGATATATGAGGGTTATTTAGGGTTTAGGTACATTGTCATCCAATAACGGAAAATCAAAAGGTAAAGAAAAGGAAATGGAAACTGGAACTTTTTAGCGGTTTATAGAAATGGTGGTTACCGGAAATTTTGGGGTTGCCCATTTATGGAAACTACCCAATCTGCTTGGGGCATGCTCTGTTGTCTAGAAGTCAGCAAGGTTGTCAAAAGTGGTCGATGACGACCAGTAAACCCGAACCCCTAAACCCCAAACCCTGAAAGCTATCCTGGCAGGAACCCCTCAACGCCGTTCCAGCAGAGGTGCGATGGAGCTCAGGGCTGTATAGGCATTACTTTGTAGGGTCCTTTGAAGGGGTTATGCTGTAGTGATGGATTCCCCTAAACCCTAAACCCCGCCGTGTACCCCTTAAGGGTGATTTCAGAGCACATAGCGCTAAGTAAGGCGTTATTAAGCGGGAATCTAGGGCCCTACAACGCGCAGGACCCTAATCTTCAATAACTAGTAGTTTCCATTTTCCATTATCCCTGTATACTCTCTCCACAATCCCTGTATAACTACACACACATGTATACATGTACATCCCTATGCAAGCTCTCGGGCTTCAGGGTTTAGGCGAAACCTTCCAGACCATTCAAGTGCTCTCAAACTCACAGACTCTAAAGCCCCAAGACCGAACGCTTCCCCCAACTCTCCAATCTCAACCCAAACCCAAAACCCTAAACTCTGAACTCCGAGAGCCCCTCCCACCTTCCTGGCCCCTACCCAACTGATGATGGTAATGCTCGTAATGGTACTAACGCTGGGAATAATGGCAACCCTGGTAATACTGGTAATAAGGGTAATGATTCCCTAGCCCCAGGCCCTAAACCCCTGCGAAACCTCACTGCCCGAGCCGTCAGGAAAGCGGCCGTCCAGCTTGGCCAGCGCAGGCCTACCTTCTGCGGGTTGGAGAGCGAAGGGTTGTTGGGGGGTGTTTAGGGTTTTTAGGTTTTGGGATTTGAGGTTTTTTTGGATGTTAGTGTCTTTTTAGGAGGTCAGGGCTTTAGGTTGTTAGGGTTTTAGGGTTCACGCTTTTGGGGTTTTCAGGCTATTAGGGGGAGGGAACTACATCCGTCGGCCTGCGTTCCCAAGTGAAGTTGCCGTTTATGGGTTCTCCTAACCGGCCCCGAGAGTACCACGCCCCCCTCGGTTCCCCCCAATTAGCCTTGTCCTGAAATGCCTTTAGTACTTTTGTTTTGGGGAGAATCCATAAGCAATTCTTGACTCATGGTGTTTAAAGTCTAAAACCTAAGCCCGTAAACCCTAAATCCTGAGCTGTATGTGAAGCATTAGGGTCACTGTCTAAACCTTTAGGCTTGGTTTAGACAGCAAGGGTTCATGGGAATTTGATGGAACTAAAGTAGGACTAGTCACAATCAAACTTGCCCACCCTAGACCCTAAACCCTTAAGCTCAGAGTAGAGATTGGGTTATAACGTTTTGAAAGTGGATTAGGGATTTTGCATTCCAGCTGTGCTGCTGTGTACGTGCTTCAAGCCTAAACCCTGAACCCTAAACTCTAAATCCCAGAGCCTGAGCCCTTCACCCCAAACCCTAGATCCCAACCCAAACCGTAAGCCCTAAGTCCCACACCCTAAGCCCTGAACCCTAAAACCTCAATCCCGCACCCTTCTGGACCCCTCAACGGTTGAAGCCTTGCTGGGCTGCAGGAAGCGGTGCTGACAAGTGTGTGGCCGGCGAAGGTGGGCTCTAGGGATGCTTCGAGTTTACTTGCTTCTTCTATTATTACTATTATAGGGATTTCCCTAAATAAGGGGTACCTTTTTTGGGGGTCTCCATAATAAAGATTATAATATTTTGGTGTCTATTTTGGGGTCCCCCTATTTTGGGAAACTACCATATCATGTTTACTACAATTGTTACAATGATGATTATTACTATCACTATTGTTACGACTATTATTAGTATTACCATTATTTTTACTATCATTACTATTACTACTATTTTTGTATTACACTATTGCTATGATGACTATTATTAATGCTGTTATGATTGTTATTACTGTTAGTAGGGAATGGAAAGTCCCATGGAAAAGCAGGTGGAACAAAACATGGAAACCGGGTTTCCAGGGAGATACATCCATCCATCCATCCATCCATCCATCCATACATACATACATACATACATACACACACATGTATATATATATATATGCTTAGCGTTCTCTTGCTGTTTGTTGGCAGGGAATCAAGAGCTGAAACAAGAATGAAAACTAGCATGGTATTGTGGGGCTATCATATGAGCTGATTACTGTCTTTCGAGTGGATTCCCTTGTAGTTTTGATTGGTCTCTATTATCGTCCCTACCCAGACCCCCCAAAGGATCCAAAAAATCGAGCTCCCTAATAATCCCCTAGTTTCCCCAATGTAGTAATGGGTTCATATTGGGGGGGTTCCATTTTTTGGATCCTTTAGGGGGTCTGGGTACTAACTGTAGCTCGTATGGGCTACTGGAGGGATCAATGGCACCATGCCCTACTAACAACAACCAACTTTAGGGACTGCGAATGTTTATTGTGCAGGATCAGGGTTCGGCATGTATGTAGGCTTTAGGTGCAAGGTTTAGGACTTAGGGCTCTGGGTTCAGGGTTTAAGGTGTATGAGATCCACGGTTTAAGCCTCTAGGGTGCGACGGAACTAGCTTTTACCATTGCTGCTCAGTACAGATCGGCACAGCCACAATTTTTTTGTCATGGTAAGCCCTAAGCCCCAAGCCCTAAACCCTCAACCCTAAATCCCAAACCCTGAACCCTAAAGCTGTATTAAGCTTTGATGTACCAATTACTATCCCTCAAGCGGACCGTGTCAGTATATGTTGGCTGAGCCTAAGATGTGTGGTTTAAGGTCGAAAGACCTATATATCCCAAACCCTAAATCCTAAACCTGCAGTCCCAAACCCTAAACCCTAAACCCTAAATCATAAACCCTGAATCCTACACCCTGAGCCCCAAATACTTTACTAAACCCCAATGCCTAGACCTGAATACCCTGCACATAACCTATACTTCTTATGTAGTCCCCTTACGATTAATCCCCATCCCTAAGCCCCAAACCCTAAACCCTAAACCCTAAAACCCTAAACCCTAAACCCAAAGCAGCCCGAGCCTGATAGACAGGAAGCCCTCCTGAGCAGCGTGCAGCAAGCACAGGTGCCACGGTTTTGGGATTGGGGGTTTAGAGTTTCGGGTTTGGGTTTCAGGGTTTAGGGTTTGGGGTATGGGGTTTAGGGTTTGGGGCTTAGGGTTTGGGGTTTGCGGTTTAGGGTTTGGGGTTTGGGGTTTAGGGTTCAGGGTTGAGGGTTCAGGGTTTAGGGTTTGGGGTGAAGGGTTTGTGGTCTAGGGTGGGTATATATGGGCATATAAGGGGGAAAATAGGGGTTAAGCAGGGCCATGTTTGGGTTTTACAGGATGCAGGAATTACGCTTTACGGCATCCAGTTTGGGTTGTGAACACGAAGCCCCAAATCCAAAACTGTGACTAAACCGCGGTTTAGGGTTTAGGGTTTAGGGACTAAATCCTTAGCTGTAAGCCCCAAGCCCACAAGTGTAATTGTGTCAAGCGTGGTGCTGCGCGCCAGTTGAGTCCGCTGCTTCTGCAGCTTCGGCATCCTCAGCCGCCAGCACCTCAGGGAAAGTCTGAAGGGTGTTGAGCTTAGACTTTAGGGTTTTGGGATTCTTGGAAGCTCATGGGTAGTCATACCTGGGGCTAAGAGTACGTTCACTTTGGCTCTGCGTCGTTGGAATCAGAGCTAATTGCTGTATTCGCAGCTCTAGTAAGAATCCTAGACCCTAAGACGAGGAATTCAGGTTTGGGGTAACCTTAACCCTAAACCCTAAACCGAGGGAGACAGGTTTGGAGAGCAGGATGTAGGGATTCAGTCGGCTGTTGAGGCGAAAGGAGGAACTGAGGCGATGGGTCTAGGCGCCCTGAAGTGAACCGTGAGGAGAAGTTTAGGGTTTAGGATTTAGGGTTTAGGACAACCCTTGTAAGGTTGTATATGTGCAAGAGAAGGCATACGGCTACAAACCCTAAACCCTAAACCTTAAAGTACTGATGGTCAAGGGAGTCAGTCAGGCATCCCCAACCCGATATATAATTCTTGGGCTTATGGTGTTCAGGTATATTCGAAGCATATAGCCAGGCGAACATGGAGCTTCATAAAGCAATTTTGTTTTTAACAACTAGTGTAGAACAGTAATCTTGAAAGGGCATTTGTTTGGCTCATGTAAGCTATGGTCCAAACTCCTTACAAGGGGGTTATATATGGGAGTATCATAGGGGTTATTAAGCGGCATCTTAGATTATAGCTCATATTAGTTTGCAGAGTGTGGCTTCCTGTTCTAAGGCCTCCAGTTCAATATTGTGCGGAATGATGGAGGGTTCTACGTCAACCTGCCTGTTCGACAGCCCCGCTTTTGGTTGTCCCCCCACGCTCGGATAGTGGTGCGATAGGGAAAGATGTTTACCTTATGGTTACCATGACACCTTAAACCCTGAACCCTAAAAGTGGTCCTTCTTATCAAGAGTCGTCCACCGTGAGGGAAAGCGACCGCGTGTGCGCCTCTCCATCGGGACGCAGCCGCGTTGAGCCGTGCGGTCTGCTTTGTGGGACATTGGGATTGCGGAAAGTTAAATAGGGACATATACAGTAATTAGGGTGCCAGAAAACGGGCTTTCAAGTGGTTATATAAGCTATATAGGGTTTAATGATAGTGTCCATCAGACAGGGCTCCAGGGCCCTCAAAGTGGTGCTTTGCATGGTCATGTTGGAATGGAACGCTAATTTCAGTACACAGCTTGTCCCGTCAGATGCTGCCTACATCCCATTCCTTCACCCCCTACTTAGGATGTGGGACTTCACGGTTTAGGCTTTCTGCCATAGTTTCACCCTTCCTGGTCTGAGCCTGATGCCAGCCAGCATTGCTTTGCAAAAGATGCTTGTAAACAGACATATAGGGCTATATGGGGGTTACATAGGGGTTGTGCAGGGTTATGTAGGGGGTACAAGGGGCTTATGTAGGCGGTATATAGGGCCAGAGCGAAGCCGGAAACACTTGCGTGTGAATGCATGTTGGGAGATGCATCTGTAGCACGCGCACAAACCAACTTACACCCCTTTTTATTTGCGTCGCCTATCCGCTATGGTGCTTCCATTGGAATAGGTGGGAAAAAGTGTGAAATGGCTTGCGAGATGGGAGGTAATGACAAAATCATTGTAGCTTGGTTATAAGTAGTTATATAGGGCCACTGCACGGGCTAAATGGCCCCAGTAGTCATGTTTAGAAGGGTGTACAGTAGGCTTTCACTCAGACATCTGCTGGGCCTCCTTACTTGCGGCCACATGGGTGAGTACAACCCTTGTAGACTTCAATAGGAATCATCATATACCCCCACCTACCATAGACATTCAGCTTTCATAATTACCACAAAAACAAATCGGCATTCTGCATCAAGCCTTTTCCCACCATATTCTCTGATAGGGTTGACCATAGTTGCTAGGATTTAGGTACATGGGGTCATGCAAGATT
>CAJNIZ010009167.1:0-13726 GCA_905231905.1 Symbiodinium pilosum
GCGAGACGGCACCTGAAGAGTCCCCTGAGAGGAGGAGGCCTGCCTTGGCGTTTGAAGGGTTTAGGGGTTTAGGGTTTAGGGTTTAAGGTTTAGGGTTTAAGGTTTAGGGTTTAGGGTTGTTGTTTTGGGGGTTTAGGTTTTAGGGTTTAGGGCATTTAACCCTAAGCTTTGGAATGCGTGGGTTCAGGATTGGGATCGTCCGTTTAGAGTCCGTGGGGTGAGGTCACAACGAGGAGTGTTCACAAACTGCTTGGAGGTCCGTTGTACTTATAACCCACTTAGCAACGGTAGTTACAACCCAATTATAAGTCCCATAACTACAGTTACCCTGGATAGAACTGGGTTATAACTACAGATACTAAGTAGGTTATAAGTTCAACGAACCTCCAAGTGTGGTCCGCACCAACAGTTTTTGTGACTTACAAGATGTAACACTCACTATTATAAATGAGCCACAGCAAAAGAACCTGGAACTGCCCCTAAGCCCTTAAACCTTTAAACCCTTAATCCCTACACCTTAAGAAAATCAGTTTATTTTTCTGCCTAACTTTGAGAAGACAGTTTAGTGCGAGGGCCTGGGTTCTAAGCGCAGGTTGACGCCTCATAGGGTTTACGGTTTAGGGTTGACGTGGGGCCGTCCAGATACATGACTATACGGGGTAGTTTCCCTAAATAGGGGGACCCCTATGTAGACCCCAAAATACGACAACCCGTATGACGGGGACCCCCTAAAAAGGTATTCCTAGTTTTGGCAACCCCCCATTTATCAATCCCATGACTAAACTCATAGGACTGTAACCATCTGCATCCCCCCGATGCCCCACTTACAGCCCAGCTCATGTGTAAGGGCCAACTCCAGGCAGGGTGCAGGGTGCAGGTTTCAGCTTTGTCCGAGGCTTATGTTTATGTTTCAATGTGTAGATGTTATCCTAAACCCTAAACCCTTAAGGGTTCACCCTTAAGGGTTCATACCTTTAAATATCTAGACTTTAGAGTTTAGGGTTGCAGGCTTAGGGCTTGCCAGGTCCTACACCCGACAGTCCCACAAAACCCTGGAACAAGCTCAAGCTCCCATACCTGTGTAATCAAAGTCTATTGCTAGGGTACCTAGAAGGGCGCCAGTCTTCATTGAGCCTGTCCTCGACATCCGTTCTTGTTTGGGGGAGGCCATACGCCCCTTAACCCCAAGCCCTATACCCAGTAACCCCAAGGTTCGAATAGGTTTATGGTTTGTAAGATTTAGGGCTAACAATGTGAAGCCTGAAGCCTCTATCATAAGCCTTGAACTCCCTCAGCCCCGCGCCCTACAAGCACCCCCAAAAAGCCCTAAACCCTCAATCCTGTATTTGAGAACACACAAAGTATGAGTAAACAACCAATCTGTCTGTCAGAGCAGGGAGCTGCGACAGCAGCGGCTTACCAAGGACCCCTCAAGAGTCTTCCTTACAGTTTGGAGTGTACTTAGAGGCCCATGGGACTTACTTATAACTGGGCTTCTAACCCTACTTATAATCCCCCTAAATGGGCTTATAAGGGTGACCCCAAATATAAGTAGGCTTTTAAGCCCAGTTTCAAGTAGCTACTAAATCCCATGGGACTCCGAGTAGAAGGTTCAGGGTTTAGGGATTTGGGGGCTTGGGGAGCCATAGGGCCTGCAATGCTTAAGCCTGAGGATTTAGGACGTGCTTGTGGGATTGAAGCATAAGTTTTTGGGTTCAGGATTAAGTTTGACTGGGCAAGTTAAAGCGACCTCCCCCTACCTCACCCTGAAGTGTGGTTTATATAGGGAATAGTACCAAAATGACCTTAAATTGTAAAATTTGGGAATTGAAGCTGTTCTGAAGTACCTGGTTTGGAGATTTACGAGTTTAAGGGTCTAGGTCTTCAAGGCTCAGAGGTTTAAAGGGTTGTTTGAGACTTGACCGAGAGAATGTCGTAGGTACCTAAGGGATATGGACACCAGCCATACCATGAATTCCTAGTATAGGTGCCCTAATTGAACGTGTATTATACCCAATTGGGCGACCCAACCCCTCAGACCCTAAATCCTAAACCCCTATGTGGAGCGATGCCAAGTTGCCGCAAGTTGCCTTTTTCGGAATGGTGAAAGCAGCATGCTCGGTACTTTGTCAAAATGAAGTCTGCAGATTCCATAAGGGACCCCTCGTTACCTGTTTATATGGGTGGTTGTCAAAATTATGGTCCCTTTTTGGGTCCCTATTATAGTACGGCACCTAATATCTAGGGTACCCGACAGGGGGCCATAATTTTGACAACCACTCATATTCCTTTGATCCCAGTCTCGGAAGCTCGGAAATTCTACGGGGCACCCTTCATCTCTTGCAGCGGATGTACTTCGTAGCCACACGTGCGAAGAGGAGATCCTGCTCAGCACAATGCCAGGGCCCTGGTTGCAAGATTTATCGATGGACTTTGTGCTGGAGCTTCGACGTCGCCACTGCTGGAAGGAGGAGGAGGCTGGTGAAGGGTGGTTTCTCTTTTAGGCTGTAAAGTAGCTCCCTTCGCTTTGCATATCTTGGGGGGGGGTGCCTGTAGACCCGATTTGAGTTGGGGCTTACGTCTAAGTTCTGAGGGTAAGCGTTAGGGATTAGGGTTTAGGGCTGAAGGACCCACGCTCCATCAGTTTGATCCCACCCTAAACCCTGAATCCGCAAACCCTAAACCCCAAATTAACTCCTAAAAACCCCTACGTTCCTAAAACCTTAAACTCCTATTAGGATTCAATCTTCAGAGTTTAGTGGAGTTTAGTGTGTGCGGTTTAGGCTTTAGGGCCTGGGGGGTCTGCCACCCCTTAATCCTAGACCTTAAAAACCTTACCCGGCCCGCTATACCCCAGTAACTTCTATATCCAAGATGAGGTGTCCCTCCAAAAAATGGTTAGGGTATAGAGGTCTAGCCCTAAAAGCCCTCAACCCTTTGACCGGCAACAATGTTCGCTTGCGACTCACGACCATCATGGGCTATTAGACCCTAGAATTCCCTATTAGGACCCCATTAAGTGTAGATTAAGGTACCCTTATGGTCTAATAGCCCATAGTGGGATTCAACCCTAAACCCTAAACCCTGCGGCTTTTTCCCGAGTCCTTTTTCGAGTTTCTTAGCCGTTGTAAGTCAGATCTCCCCTCCCCCATGCCTTCGCCTTCCCCATCCCACCCTCCCAAGCCTAAAGTCTAAACCCTATAGGCTTAGGGTTTAGGATTTAGGGGTTAAGGGGTTTAGGATTTAGGGTTAGGGTTTAGGGGTTTGGGATTTAGGGTCTAGGGCTTAGGGTTTAGGAGTTTAGGATTTAGGGTTGAAGGTTTAGGGCTTTAGGATTTAGGGTTTAGGGTTGGTCCATGTAACCAGGAGGTGGATGCCGCACGACGGAGGGCAGCAGAGGCGCGGGGAGGGTGGGAGCGTGAAGGGCACCATGTATTTTCTACCATTTTATCTCAAGTAGGTAAGGTTTAGGGTTTGGGGCTTCGTTGTTTTTGGGTTTTGGGATTTGGGTGCCCAAAGTGGGTATTTGTATAGGTTCAGAGCTCCAAGGGTAATTCATTGCTCGAGACTTAGGATTCTAGTTGTGGTGCAGGCTGGTCTATCCCTTAATTACCTACTGACGCAGTTTAGGATTTAGGGTTTAGGTTGGGTACTGCCCCCCCCCCCCCCTCAGTAACAGTTGGATAATCATATAATTTTACTGTGGTTATATATAGCCCTTAATGGGACCCCTAATATGGATTGTTACTGGGGGGGGGGCAGTACCCAAGGTTTAGGGTTTAGGGTTTGGGGGAGTCTGGATGGTACCCCAATCCCTCCACCCTCCCTTATGTTTAGGAGGGTTTTGGGCTTTAGAACGTAGGGTTTAGGGATACTACCGCCATAACGGAGAATCACATGAAAAGGACACTTGAAAGGATATGGGAACCGCGAAGGGGGTTGTAGGGACAAGTAGGGATTGTGTAGGGGCGTAAGTAATCGCCGGTATTAACGTGTTGAGGTTTATGTGGGCTACCCTGTGCCGTAGTAAACCCTGAGCCCTAAGCCCTAAACCCTACATCCCTAAACCCCCTAAGCCCTAAACCCGAAATCCTAAACCCCCTAAGCCCTAAACCCGAAATCCTAAACCCCCTAAGCCCTAAACCCTAAACCCCAGGCCCTGACCCCTTAGCCCTAAACCCTCAACCCCTGAACCCTGAACTGGGTTGCTGTTAAGGAACTTAAATTAAGTTCCATAATGGGTATACATAGTAAATAATAGGGTTTCCCCAATATAGTAACTTAAATTAAGTTCCTTAACAGCAGCCCAGTTAACCCTTATATAACACAAGGAACCTCGGGGTGCCACATTCCAAAAAAATTGAAGAGGTCCCTCTATCTAGCAGTTTAGGGTTTAAGAGTTTAGGGTTTAAGGGTTTAGGGTTTAAGGGTTTTAGGGTTTAGGGTTCTTGGGTGTAAGGGTTTAAGGGTTTAAGGGTTTAGGGGTTTAGGATAGAACCTCCAACAGCCCTCCAGGGAGCCTAACACTGAGACTTCATCCTAGCCGAGCCGGCGCCATTCCGCAAGGGTCGTCGAAACTCCTTAAAGGGGGCGTTACCCTAGAAGCCCAGTTGGGGAATATAGGTTTAGTGTTTAGGGTGAAGCCCAAGAGGGTATATAGGTTTAGGGTTTAGGGGGTTATTCTAGAAGCCCAGTTACCTATATGCTGGGTTCCTGTCCTTAAGTGCCTATGATAATGTTATACTATCTGCAACCCAAGGACCTACTATATGGGTACCTGGGCTTCTAGGGTTACATATATATATAACCCTATAATGGAGAATCAAATGTTAAAGAACATGGAAAATGAAATGGAAACTGCTATATATAGGGTTATGTAAGGCTTATATCAGAAACCGTCTCAACTCCTTAATGGGGTTACATAGGGTGTAGGTTTAAGGGTCTAAACTCCTTAAAGGCGGTGATATAGGGGATTCTACAGGGGAATAATATAGGGCTTATTAAGGGGGATACCTGGAGTTTAGACGATAGCTCATAAAGCGCATAACCCTAAACCCTCAAACTAGTGTATACTTGGGCCCCAAGAATTTCTGATATGCGTATTGTAACTTTAGGGTCCGAGGTTTAGGGTTTAGGGTCTAGGATTTCGGGTTCAGTGTTTAGTGTTCAGGGTTTAGGGTTTAGGGTATGCCGACATGGACCCTCTGGGATGCTGTCCCTAATCCCTAAACCCCAAACACTAAGTCCTAAACCCTAAGGGTTTAGGAGTGAATAGGGCCTTATATCCCTACAATAGTTGTCTGTGTCACCCATTACTGTGTGGGGAGTTGACCCAAGGTGTAGGGTTTATGGTTTAAGTGCTTAGGGCCTCGTTAGCAACGTATGGTTTAGGCTCTAGCCAGGGATTTAGGGTTGCGGATCAAACTGTGGTCTAACCTAGCGCGGCACTGCAGGGCTTAAGCAGCTTTTTTTACACTACGGGCGGGAGGGGGGGTGGATTGCGTTCCGTCTGGGAGTGGGTGTTGTTTGGATGCTGACCCCCAAAACTTCAGATCGAGGCAGATTAAATGCTGCTTCGTGCCCCGCAACCCTGAACCCTAAACTCTATAGCCCAACAGCGCCACGGTGCCGGATCCCAAGCCATGCTAGTTCGGCCCAGCCAGAAAAGAAAACGGGCCACGGGATCACAATGGCGATAATGGCTAGGTGTAGGGTTTAGAGTTTTTGGGCCTAGGATTTAGGATCACATGGAGGTCATGGATAAGACTGCTTATGGCATGCTAAAGGAGAGCTCCTGCAGAGAATGGACTGACGACCGCAATGTGGCAGTATCTGTCCAGGGGAGTAGGATGCCGTATTGGGATGTCTTCAGGGTCCAAGTCTCAAAGGATGTGAAAGGTTGTTTGTAGCTATCTGGGGTCTCAGCCATCATCACTAGCGAAGCCTCAAACGCGTTGACCCTTGCAGCAAGATCTCGGGGAGTGGAAAAGACAGACCGTTCATGCCCTCCCAACCATGCCGCAGAAAAAAAACCCACTTGCATTTCCATGGTTGCCACAGCAGGTTAGGTCAAACGGACATGCATGTACATCAGGACCTTTCTTTTTGAACACCAACCGAAAATTTCTAAGCCTTTGAATAATCCCTAAGTGGCAGCGCCACACAGCGCAATCCGGTTGGTACTGAGCGAATGCACACATGTTTGCAACACACTTTTACTTTTCACACATACGCACAATAGCAGAATCCATCGTGCGGACATCCAGCCATATCCGCAGCTTCAACCCCAAATTGCGAACACCCTTGCGGCTCATGACCTCTGCTGAAAAAAGTACCACATCTCGCACGCAGCTGTGGAAAAAGACCATATGCAGGTGCCCCACTTCCGTAGGTTCGGCCAAGATAGACCAACTCGCCGCAAGTATTGTGCCTTTTTGGTAGTGAGTGTCGACTGGTAATTACTATAACACAGGAGCTGCCATGCTACCATGTTGCTGAGGCATATGACGCCTTTCATTGTCATCCGTTTGCACATGCAAGTTCTTTTGTAGGGAACCTTGCTGCAATGCAATGGCTGATGTGTAAGACACCAAAAATAGAATTCCATTTGAACTTGCCAGGTTCAATCCTGCTTGCCTCCTGCTGCTACGGCGACAGCTACAGCCACTGATTCACATACTGCTGCTACGACTCCTGCTATTGTTACGAGTGTCACTCCTACTGCCATGGTTCAAATTCACTGCAAATGACGAGTGTGACGATCATGATGGCCGATTGGACATGCCTCTGCGGTGTCCTATACAAGCTGCAATCCCATTGGCGGCCTTTCCAAAAGTGGCATTCCTTATACAAATATGCTAAGAGCCCAAATACCTATTCCAATCGCTTGTGCATTTATCAGCAGCCGCATTCAGCCGGATTCCTGTGTGTATAAGCATCAGAATAATTTCAAGTGTACCGCACCGAAGCAGCGAGAACACTGGCCCGTACAGTAACCTTTTGGAGTCCTGGTCTGCGGTGGATAGAGGAACTTTGGACCACAAGGAACGTCAAGACATTGTAATTCCAGGGTATACCGTGGCAGGGCAACACTTTCCCCATCCCAGCTCGCACACCTTTACACACCGCTACCTTAGTAGTTCCTACTAACTCTACTTTATTTGGCATATTAAGATGTTTCTGGCCAAGGATGCTTCGCGACTAGCTTGGCCAATCGTTGCACCTTGTACCCTGTTGAACAAAGCCTTCCATTCAAGCCCCCGCTTTACGGATCCAAGTAGCCCAAGGTAGGTATATTTGTTCAAACAACGCAAGACATATACCATTAAGCCCCGTTGGGTTGTTTGGATCCCCAGAGTTGGGCTTAGGGCCTCTACGTCAGATTTTTTGGCTTCAAGATTCCTGACATCCAGGGTTTAAGGTTAAGGGTTTCGGGTTTTGGGAGGGATCTTGCACAACCTACGGCCGCTAGATCGCCAATCTTTCTTCCATCGATAATAATGAGAAGTTTCTCGGTCCGTACGTCAGCAATCTGCAGACCATTTAATCTTCAACCCTAATTCTAAACCCTCAACACTATAAACCTTGTATGATACGCCTTGAGCCCGAAAACCTACAACTTAACATCCCAAATCCCAAACCCTGAATAATAAGCCCTACATCTTTAAATATAACATGAAGCCCTAGGCTTTCGTAAGGTTTTTTAGATCCCAAATATATACTGCATTTGTTCCAAAAAGTCCATACATCGTTATACATCCCACAACCCGATATAATCCGGGGCATCATGGAAAATAAATTCCCCTACAATTTCGCTATAGATTCACGGGAAACTGAAATAATTGTGCAAGAAGGACCTGTAGATCAACACCCATATAATATTTTCAGTAAACAAGGAGACCACAAAATAGACCCCAAAATACTGTGATCCTTTTCTGATAGGGACTGCCACAAAGGTACCCGAATTTGGGGAAGCTCCATATATAATATAGGCACCGAATTTCTCCCCTTCGTCAGGCCTGGCGCCGCCAGCGGGCAGAAGAAGCCGAAAGACGCCAGGCACCTCATGATCCTAAACCCCACAAACCCTATCGCACCTAGACCCTAAAGCCGCTCAACCCCAAAGCCCCCCCGAAACCCTAAACCCCCCAAACCCTGAAGTCCTACACCGTGTCTTCCACCCTAAGCCCTATTCTTAAATTATAATGTAGCAGTTTCCATGTTCCTTTCCATTATCCCTATTTAACCCCTATATAGACCCCTTATTAAACCCCTATATAATTCCTATATAATCTCCATATAAGCCCTACATGAACCCGATATAACCCCTATATAACACATATAACCCCTATATATAAACCCTCGCAGGCCGCTGTGGCCACCACTTTGGCTTCCCACTTTCGCGGCCGCCAGGCTCCAGGGACGGTGGTTCTTCTGAGGGTTTAGGGTCGAGGGAGTGGGGGCTATATAGGGATAATTAAAAAGAAAATGGAAACTATTACGTTATAATTGGGTTTAGGGTGTAGGGCTTATGCGATACCACTGGAAAACTACAGAGACTATTGCTGCTTTGCACGGGGAATCATGTTTTTTTGATCTTTCCAGGGTTCTGGGTGGGCGCTCCCTGAAAAGGGCAAATGCGAAGACCTTAAACACATAAGCCATCAACCCTAAATCCTATAGATCCTAAACCACCAATCATAGGGTTGCGGGGCCGAGTCTGGGGGGTTTTAGGGCTTAGGGCTACAAGGTCTTAGGGCTTTGCATTCATGTGGTTTAGGATTAAGGATTCTCGGGGCTTGTAAGACTAAAGGCCAGGGGCTGCGGTCTAAGATTCAGGAATGGAGCCATAGACCCTAAGCGCAAAAGCCTTAAAACGTGTTGAACTTTGGGCGCGGGGATGTTGCATTTCTGCCAGGTGCCTTGAATGTAGGGATGGAAGATTATGATCCAAATGTGTGTCCATCTTATGGGGGGCCCGGACAAGCAACTTCTGATGTGGGGAGCCTCCCAAATGTATGTCTTGCCTGTAAGGTTCATGGTTTGGCAGAATCCGATTGCCCAGGACCACTCTTGTTCTCAGCTAGCATGTCATACCCGGGTCAAACGCAAAGGGCTCGGATCAGGATATTCGAATGTCAACTGTTGGGTTATGTCTTCCATCGGTTGAAAAGCTGGGGCGGCCCTCGGCCGAGCACGCGTAGTTGGCATAAAGACGTTTGCCTCAACCCCTAGACCAGGGTTTAGGGTTTAGGGTTTAGTACCCTAACTGTAAACCTTGAACCCTACCTGCACCTCCAAGCTACACATTTTTTACAGAAGCTCCTTTTGTTAGTCCTTCGAACAACGACCCCAAAAATCAGTTGCTTCGAAGGGACCCGGCCAAACGCCAAAGCTCTCAACCCCCAACCCCCATAAACCCTAAACCCTAAATCCCAAACCCCATAAGATGGACCCCATAAGCCCTGAAGTCACTGGCCCTTGTCCTGCAACCTGAAACCCTAAATCCCAAACCTGGATCTTCTAAACCCCCAAGGCCTTAACTCTGAATGCTAGGCCCGAGATCCTAAACCCTGCACCCTGCATGGTAGCTTCCCAAAAAATGCAAAGCGATTCTTGGCGTCCTCGCCCGAAGTCCACGAGACTTTCACATATTGTGTGTGGGAGTCGCTCTCCAAGTTCGGTGCGGACGTGGCGACGCAGGAGCTCTCTCTCACATTGATTGCTCGCCGCTGTTTGGAAGTCGGCCTCTACTCTGCAAGAACACATCTCCGCTCGGAGGGCGAAGATGGAGGAGGACCCCTCGAAGATTCCAGTGTCAATATCCTTACAGAAAAAGCTAGGAAGCACTATAAGCTGCTATGGCAGCAGCGACGATGCGGGTGCACGTATTGTGGCGCAACAGCTCTCACATCCACAGCATTAATCCAAATCATGGTGATCTCTCTTTTTGAAATCCCGGAACCCTATCCTTAATCCCTGAACCCTAAACCCTAAACCCTAACCGGTAAACACTAAAATCTAATCCCTAAACCCTAAACCTTATTACAAGCCTATCGATAAGTCTTTATATGTCCAACTGCAACCCTTAGTCCCAAACAACAGTGGCTAAACCCTCAACCCAACACCCTGAACCCCTAAATCCGAAATACTAACGCATAACCCTAAACCCTACTTTTTCTCAACCCCCAAGGCCTTAACTCTGAACCATTCTGAACCCTAGGCCCGGGCCCTAGATCCTAAACCCTACGCTTTTTCATGGTAGCTTCCCAAAAAATGGGTTTAGGGGTTAGGGGACCCCAATATGGACCCCAAAAAGGTTGTCCCAAGTTTGGAAATCCTGAACAATTCTTCCCCCAAAGCCCGACCTTTGCCCATACATCCTCCCAGTTTACAGTCATTTTCCACTTGCTTCTTGCCAAAGGTATCGTCCTATTTTGGGGTACCTTTAGCTATTGTCAGGTGCCTAAACCCTTAACCCTAAACCTTCAGCCCCAAACCCTGAACCCTAAACCGTAAACTCCAACAAGGCACTATTTTGACCACCAACATCTATCTCCTCTAAGGTTGGATGTATGGGCCCTCAATATGGGCCCTGAGGACCTGTAAAGGGCTTAGGGTTCGGGGCTTAGGGTTTAGGATTTGGGGTTTAGTGTTTAGGGTTTAGGGGAGATTCTAGGGACCCTTCAGGGTACGTATAGGGATGTATAGGGTATATAATTTATATAATGGGTATATACGGATCCAAGGCTTAAAGGGCTCATACAAGGGGCCAATGGTTACAACCTTAGATCTGTAAATCCTAAATCCTAAACCCTGTCTACGTAGAACTTTGCACACCTCATGGCACCTGGCAGAAGGCACGACGAGGCGTAGCTGCGCTGCGCCGCCGGCATGAGGAGGTGGGCTTTAGCAAGGTTTAAGGTGCCTTGAAAAGGGTCTTAGGGTTTAGGATTTAGGGTTTAGGGTTTAGGATTTGGGGTTTAGGGTTTAGGATTTAGTAAAAGGGTTTTTTCTAGGGGCAGATAGGGTAGAACAGGGATGAAAAGGGAGGGATGTAGAGGTTTCAGGGTTTAGGGTTTAGTGCTTATGTTCTTGGGTCTTCCAGTCACTTTCCCTGGTATCCCTGGACCCTGAGAATACATTTGAAGGACTGGCTGGATCAAGATTTATAGGGTTTAGGAAGGGTGGGCAGGTTATATAGGGGATTATATGGAGATCCAAGTGAAGGACTTATTAAGGGGAATACGGGGAGATGAGACTATAGCTGATGTGTCCGGCAAGGCGTGGTGAACACAAGTCCCATGGTCTTTTTCAGCCTACTTCCAAGCAGAGCTCTAGATTGTATATTGGAGTTTCTCAAAACCCTAAACCCCTAAACCCTAAACCCCTAAACCCTAAACCCTAAACCCTCCCTAAACCTGTCAAGCTAACCCCCCCAGAATCCTTGACCTGGATTTCAAAAGCAAGGGCAAAATGACAGGGAAAGAGCCAAAACGCCGTTATTCTGGATGATTTCGGGATTCAGGTAGTAAGGACCATCGGAAAATCCCTTGCGCCTGTTGATGATCTCAAAAGCTTGGCCTCAACCGGTGGCTTTCAAATACTTTGGGGGTTATAGTCCCCCTTAAGTAGATAACATATGGCTTTGGGTATATGGCAAGAAGGTCCCCATATACCCCATATTCTGTCGACTTAAGGGGGACAAGAGGCCTTAGGGTTTGGGGGCCGATGTGGCTCTGGGGCCGATAATCTTGGTTCCCTTTTTGGCTGGTAACGAGGATTCGACTGATTAGGATGTGCTAAAGGGAGGTTAGTCCAAGAAAATTGGTAACCTAGTAGTCCCCATTATTCCCCAATACTCCCTAAGCTTCCTTAAGGTTCCCCAAGGCTTCCTAGTACCCTCCCCCTTGAACCCCCCCCCTTTTAAGAATTCCACAAACTGAGAAAAGCTAGAGGGTTAGCACGCTTTGGACAGTCAGGCACGACCTACATTGGCCTCAGCAAGTTTTTAACTTAGCCTGCAGGAGCACATGATGCTTCAGGAGAACGTTGCGAGCTTCCCCACTTCCTTGTTGGAGACAATTCTAGGAGCCCTGTATCACGTGGAGGAGTGCTTGCTGAACCCATCACAGTTCGGATTTCTGGTGCAGAGACCCCGAAAATGTGAGCTTCTACGTCACCGACTGAAGACGGGAGTTTTCGCAAGCCCTTTGAATATTTTCTTTCACATGTTTTTTTTCAAGATCCGCGTGCCAGTGGCTCAGCAGATGGGGACAGCGTGCCAGCATGGGACGTTTATATAGCGACACCTGAGGACTTGTACCAGGAGTTGATTTGAGCTGTAGTCTAAACTCCTTATGGGGGGGGGGGGTATATAGGGGATACTATAGGCGACTACTATAGGGGCTCTTAAGGGGGATGCCAGGAGTTTAGACTGTAGCTCATTTGGGCTTGCGGGTGACCAGAGTCCAAAAGCTTGGTCGACAGGCTGCAGGAAGCCCGAGCCCTGAGCACCTAAACCCGAAATCCGAACTCAGGGTTTAGGGTTTAGGGTTTAGGGTTGAAACCTTACCCTAATTCCTGAACCCCTATACCCTAAGCCTCTTAAACCCCATATACGTTCAGAATCAACCTTGCTTGTACCTATGTAACCCCCTAACAGCCCCCCCAAAACCTCATATGAGCTATAGTCTCAACTCCTAGTGTCCCCCTTAATACAGAGCTTCCCTATATATAATTATCCCCTATGAAACCCGCGTTTAGGGAGTTTAAACCCTAAACCCTAATCCCTAAGCCCTAAACCCTAATCCCTAAACCCTACTCCCTAAACCCCCGACCCTACCCTATATAACTATTATATAATCCCCTATATACCCCTCCTTGGAGGAGTTCAGACTAGAGCTCAGATAATCCCAAAGGACCGCGGAGCCCCCAAAAGCAAGGCGCAGTCGAAGGGTTTAGGAGTTTAGGGATTTAGGGATTTAGGAATTCAAGGATTTAGGGTTTAGGGGATTTAGGGTTTAGGGGTTAAGGGGATTTAGGAGTTTACTTGGAGGTCCGCTGTCTTTATAACCTACTTCGTAACTATAGTTATGACCCAATTAGATCTAGGGTAACTGTAGTTATGGGGACCTATAATTGAGTTATAACTACAGTTACTAAGTAGCTTGTAAGTACAACGGACCTCCAAGTAGGGGTGTAGGATTTGAAGGATTGGGGGTCTAAGGGATTTAGGGTTTAGGGGTTTAGGGATTTAGGGGTTTGGGGTTTTACGGGTTTAGGCTCTAGGTTTTGAGGGTCTACAGCAAGGTTGAAGCTCAAAGAAATGAGGTCTTGGGGTTTAGGGTTTAGGGTTTGGGGTTGGGGGGTTTAGAGAATAGGGGAGCCTTGTATATAAGCCCCCAAGATATCCGGAGGCTCCAATGAAGGATACCTTTTTGAAGGACTTTGGGCCGAAATTCCACATAGTATGAGATCTTTAGGTAGTTTTGAGCCTCAGGGATATACTATAATCCTTCTGACGAGGATTCCCAAAAAAGGGATCCAAGTTGTCAACCCTAAGCCCTAAACCCCTACTAAATCCTATTTTTTCTCAGTGCGGATCCAGCCAAGTGCCCAGGAGACAAGAGCAGCGACCAAAATCCAGACGGCTTTCCGAGGGAAGGCCCCAACTTTCCAGAGGATCCTAGGGGTTTAGGGGCTTAGGGGTTTAGAGTTCAGGGTT
>CAJNIZ010009169.1:0-32153 GCA_905231905.1 Symbiodinium pilosum
TTAGTTTTGTACAAAAGTTAATTACTATCCATCAGATAACTCAGAGCTTAAGAAGCCCCAATTCCTAAAACCGAGACCCCTCAAACAATTCTTGATTCAGGGTCCTCAAATTGTTTGGGGGGGGGGGGGCCGTACGCACTAAAGCGGGTCCAACATTAATCGCTTCCCCCTATTATTAAACCACGTCCCTCCACCCCCCCCCCCCGTAAGATTAAATAATCCGGGCCCCGAGAAGTTATTTAATATTAGGGGAGGAAATTTATTGAAGGATTTAGATAGGGCTACCTTTCAACTCCGTTCAAATTCAATGGAAAATGAATAATTAATTAAAGCAGTTACTCCGTTCAAATTCAATGGAAAATGAATAATTAATTAAAGCAGTTAATGAAATTGAACGATTATTACCTACTTCTTGAAATCGAATTAAAATATGTCTGAAATCCATTGAAATTCAGTTAACAATTTTCATCTTAGAATCAATTGAAATCGAATCAACATCCCGTTAACATCAATTAAAAGTTAAGTAAAATCCCTCGCAACATCAATTGAAATTCAATTCAAATACAATTACAATCAATTGAGATTTAATTAAAATTCCTTTTGAATCAAATATGAAATCGCACTAACATCCCGTTAAAATCCATTGAAATCTATTTGAAATTCCTTTTACAACCAACTGAAATCGAATTAAAATCCGTTAAAAACAACTGAAAGTTAATCAACATTCCTTTTAAAATCGATTGAAATCGAAATAAAATCCTGTTAAAATCAACTGAAATTCAATTAACATTCCTTCTAAAATCAATTGAAAAAGAATTACAACACCGTCAAAATCAGTTGAAATCTAATTAACATTCTTTTTAAATCAATTGAAATCGCATTAAAATCACGTTTTAAAAATCAATTGAAATTTGGTTAAATTCCTTTTAAAATCAATTGAAATCGAATTAAAACCCTAGTACAATCAACTGAAATTCATTTAACATTCCTTTTAAACTCCATTGAAATCGAATCAAATTCCTGCTAAAATCAATTGAAATCGAATGAAACTCAATTGAGATTTGATCACATATGGCTAAAATCAATTAAAATCGCATTCGGTTCTTGTATATATAATCCTTTCTTAAAACCATATGAACAACAGTCAAAACCCAGGAAGTAATAAAGGGGATCCCTAGTTCCTTCTTTTTTCTTCTTATACCTCCTAATTACCTCAACCCCCCCGCTAATTCATTATTAGGCGGCCCCTTTTGAAAGTAGTCTTCTGGATTTTAGGCCTCTGAATTTATTGTTTAGTATTAGGGGGATTTAATATTAGGGGGAAGGGATTAGTCATAGTAATCATAGCAGTAAGAGTATCGGCAAGAGTGCTCCAACTGAAAGCACTTAGCCTAGGCACTTCCTTGGCCTTGCACAAGCTTTTGGCCATGCACAGGACTCCAAATGAGGACCCTAAAGGCGGCCATACGATAGTGGTTTAGGGTCTAGGGGGTGTGTCCTGGAGGCTGGAGTTACCTGATGCTGCTGGCCGTATATGATTAAATCGAGCTCTTCGCTCTAGTAGCGGCGCTTACTCTCGATCCTCACAGGTCTCTTGTGTACTGAGTTGGGTCATTAAATTTGTAAGGTAGACCCTGATTTTGAGTGGCCCCGCTTTTGATAAGATCTACACTCGGAATCCAAAAATACGGGTCCTTAAAGAGCATGGGCTCACATATATCATGAAGCGGGAACTTTCTTCAGTGGTGTCGGTAAAAGCCCAGCCTCCCACTCCCTCGGCAAATCATATGGGTGGAGGTAGACCCACACTGACTTCAAGTCCAAAACCTCCCGGCACAGGCTCGGGATCTGTGTAGCTGAGCGCCAGCAAACTACTGAACCAAGAACCTCGACAATTTGTGGTACGCTTCGCATGCGGAAGCAATGGCTTGATTCCAAAGCTGGGACGTGTGCCGTACAACAATAGCTGCAGCAAGAAGGTCTGGCAAGCATATGGTGATTCCTGACATTTGAGGCACCCCTACTTACCATTTAAGAGTGCAGTCCTCGCTAAGAAGAAATCACAACAAAGCTACTGAAGTGACAGTCTCAGACATACAAGGCCCTGTGGAAGTCAGGATTAACTAGAAACATCTCTCACAATTTGGCTTCATATGGAGTTTCCCAAACTTTGGGGGGGGGTCCATTTCGAGGGTCCCCATTTGTTGATTGAAACATGTTGGGTCCATATTGAGCTCGCGCTACTTATGGACATTACCAATTAAAGGGAAGGGCAGACAGACAGGTTGAATGGACAGCGCACCTGTTTTACAGTCCAATTCTTGCCACTTGCATGGCTGAGGCAGCATCGCAAGGGTCAATCCAATTTAGGGTTTAGGGTTTCATGGCCCAACAATGCTTTGAAGGACAGCCCCATACATCTGCAAGTAAGCGCACATTCCTGTGGGCTGGCGCCTGCAAGCTTACAGAGATGATAAGGATGTTGAAAAGTACATGTGTCTCTAGCGCACAGCTGCATTGCAAGGCACGTGTCAGGCCTTGATGTCCCACGCCGGGTTCAATGACCTGCAGTTTCAACAGGCAGCCTCAATCACCGATGCAATGGGAACCTCCCACTCGCACGTGTGACACAACAGCTTCACAGGAAAGGGGCCATCGTCTTCCCATAGACCACGCAGCAGGCAACAAGCACACATTCAGATCATCACGCTGAGAGGCAGTATCTTTGGCTCTCCATTTTTCTTACCAGTAAGCACTCAAGCCCAGACCTTCAGCAAAGGCCATGGATGCCTCCAGGTCTCAACGCACAGCTGCCGGAATTCGCTCAAATTCTCAGCGCCCTTGTCCCAAAAGGACCAAACCACCCTGCAACAGAGACAACAAAAAATGCATGTCAGGCAGTCAACAACCATGAGAAACAGCAAACAGCCCTGCAATGCCCTGCATACATGCATGTGAATGAGGTCTCTGAGGCTTAGGATAGTCCCCTGTAGCCAATCTCTCACTCAGCTGGTAGTCTCAAAAGCTCTGATGTGCTTCAGTTCCGGAACCCTGCGCCTCGGCAGTGGTGTCTGACCAAGGACATCACCGCAGGAAAGGCGCAGCCATGGGTATCCTCTGTACTCTCAATAGTATTTTCTAATAGTATCAGTAGAAAGGGCAACCAGAGCATGTTCTCGGTCTCTGGGGATGCCATGGGTGCTCTGACGGTTCTTTGGGCTAAGTGAAACTCGCACCACCATGTTGACTCAAAATTGTTATTCAGGCTTAATATTTGGTTCGTCCTGGCCTCACTGGATATGATGCAGAATAGACCCCAAGAAGGTTTCAAGATGTAGTGTATAGGTTTTGGAGGTTTTGGGATTGCAGCAGAAGCATTTTTGCGCATGGTGCGCAGCGGAACCACTTCATCGATTGAGGAATACCCCTAGCGCCCCACGCCCCTGGTCCAACAATTCTATGGAGAAGAGGTAGACGTCCCCAAGCTATCAGTCTCAATCCCCATGAAACCCCAAACCCCAAAAACTCCTTCCCAAAACCTCATCCCTGTTCCAGCCCACTCTGCCTCCCTCCATGTTCGTCTCATGGCACCCTCTGCCAGTAGTGAGGCCATGGCAGGGGGCATACCGTTGTACTCTGTTACTGGGTGGGTGGTCTGGGTAGTTATAACCCGTATGTAACCCAATCCATAGTAGTCATAGTAGGGTACTGGCGTAGTTGAGCTGGGTCGAAGTGACTTCGCAGTCAGGGTATACCTTCAGTTGAGGGCTGATCTATGGAAACAAAATCCAGGAGTCTCGACATGTAGCCTTTATGTAGCCTGTGGGCTTAAGTAGTGGGGTTCGAGATGTAGATTTCCCTCTCTTCTGGGCGGTCTAGGGTGCGGCTTCGAGAATGGATCCTTTGCTTTAAGCACAGCTGCGGCTGCATAGTGTACTGTACATGCAGTGAACATGATCCCAGCCACGTCCCCTGAAGAAGCTTCAAAGGCTTCTCTAACCTCAAGATACTTTGAGGCCTATGCATGAACCCTTTAAACAATAACCGAGGCTCCAGGAACGTGCCCACCGATACGCTAGATCCAGTCTACATTACCTACAACAACAGCCCAGTCGGCCCAATACCCCTTAATTAAATGATATAAGGGATCCTAATAGTATTTAAGGTATATTCCTTAATTAAGGGGTATTGGGCCCTCTGGGACGTGGCAAATGTCTCTTTGCGTGACTGATAAGGATGTCTTCTATCCTCAGAAAAGGAGAACAAACGCACCATCACTGTGCTGCGCCACCCCACGACCGCGCCATTGATTACCGACAACGGCACATAGGCTTGGGCTATTTGCGCGAGGGTAGCTACAAGTACCAGGTCGGTACACACGGGCAAGGCTCCTCTCAAGCTTGTATCAGAGCAGAGTATGAGCTTCATGCAGGCATCTGGTAGGGATCCCTACCTGCACTTGGAACAGAAGGCAGGTACATCCGACCAAACCCGAAACCCCTATAGTTCCAAACCGCAGATTTCCTGGGCGCAATGCAAAACGCAGGCCAGCGCAAACAGCTTCTCAGTGACGACAGACACGAAACCATCTGCCTCCAGCACCTCTAGCGATGCCAGGGTTTAGGGTTTAGGGTTTTAGGGTTCAGGTTTGGTCTTATTAGGACTACTGACCAGGGATCCTATCACGTGAGGTGTCGAGCTACCTCATGTGGCACTGACCTTACGTCCAAACACTAGACTGCAGAATGAAAGAGGCTCCCCCATCTCCGGATGGAACAGAGAAGCTCATGTTGAGACACCTGTGGACATTAGCAGATTGAAGCTGCAACTGCGAATAATGCCCAATGGGCGGACCAAAAGAAACCCTTGCAGTTTTAGATTCAATGGTTATCTGGGACAGAACCTTTCTTTCACCTGCAGCTGAGGCGAACACTAGCGACCACTTGTCCCTCTTGTTATGCAGCTCGGTCACCCAATACCTAGGACAACCGGGACAGATGAAGGAGAGAGTGTTCTGTGTCGCCCATTGTGGAGAGTGACCTTAGAGATCTTATTCCTTCAATAACCTTGCGAAGAGCACGTCTGTGATTGTTCCAGAACTGAGGGTCCCCATACGCATCCCAGAATACTCAACCTTGTAATGATATCTTATTGGAAGTTCCCGAGAAGGACCTCGAGTACTGGAAGCCAACACTCTGGAATGTGCCCTTTGGCTTGGTCAAGTAGTCAAATGCTGAGAGGCTTCTCGCAGTGCAGAGTGAGCCGGGGAACCTTGTTTCACTAGCTTTAAGAGTCGGGATGCCTTTGTGGGTGGCATCACCTAGGGATCCGAATTCCTTCCGAAGATGTGGATACGCCGCGAGCTTGAGATATTGAACTTGGGAGCTGCTAAGAATCCGGCTGCCGCAAAAATTCTTGCGCTTTGCTCCGTACCTGACGGGGCTTCTTGAAAAAAGATACTCTTTCTGCTGCTCCTGCTACAGCAACAAGTAGTAGCAGTAGCAGTAGCACATGAAGTATCATGGCCATTGCCCGCAAACACCATTTATATCATCATGATGACGTTCATTCATCGATGGGAAGTAGAATCACCATCGTACTCGCCATTGCGGTATGATGCAGAACCATGATCACCACCACCTTGACCAACAGAGATGACATCATCTTGCTGGCAAAAGGATGCTGAACGTTCGTCATGGCACACCGCTGCACTTCAACATGAAGTCTGCGCCAAACCAGGCTAGTCAGAGGCAAATGTTCGGGGACTGAACTCAGAGCTTGATATCTCTTGCCGAACAGCACTAATTGCGGATGATTGCAGTGCCACAATGCTACACTAGCACCCGATCCCGGCTGCTTCGTCGATGGCATCATGAACACAAAAGAAGAGAATACCAAACAATGAGTGTGCGATGATGGACGGTAGCCTGTTCCATCACCCAAGGGAAGTGCTCACGCTCTTCCTTGTTGATGGCAATGTAGTCGCTGTCTCCTGTGCATACCAGCTGGGAAAGAAGACCGCCATATGGGCGACTAGCTGAGGTCAGAAAATGTGGCTGGCAAAAATTATTGAGGGATCCCTCTTTTGAAGAGAAGTAGTAGACCAGGATATGTGTGTGTGCGTGTGAAAAAAGCAAAGCTCAGGATTTATTCGAAGCCATGGGTCTTCCGAGCAGCCCCAGATGTCTTATAGTCGCCCCAGATGCCAGATCAATCTTATTACCAAACCCCTCTGAACCACGTTACGTTCGAGCCTGAAGGAAAATCAGGAATCAGTTCCCGCAGTGATGTCTTCTGCTTGCCGCTGTAAGCACATATCTGTGAGTTTCACTGCATTGGGTTCGGACCGCCTGCCAAAACCAAGCCTGACACTTCTGGGCCCGGGGCGGTAAAGGGGTCCCTTCTTCCACTGCAGAAGTCGCAGGTAGGCATACGCCTTCAAGCTTCTGGGTTGCTTAAGTTACTATATTCTCCCCCTATAATGGAGAATCAAATGGAAAAGAAAATGGAAAATGAAATGGAAACTGGGGGAATATAGGGGCCTTCACAAAAGTGTTGCGGCTGCTGGCTGTTCAGGGCACGGAGTTTTCCAAATTCTCGAACGAACAAACCATACGAACAAGGCTGCGTTGTAGCTGCAAAAACGTAATACTGTAGCAGCTTCTGACGCTTGTAGCTTACATGTTTTGAGTGCTCTTACAGTTAAGCGCGGGAGCAGTCTTCACGAAAGAATGCATGTGATGAGGGCGCCCCCCAAACTTTACGATACACTGCTGTAATCTCAAGCAGATCCCCAGCAACGACCCCTTTATTCAACCTCCATGCTGAGATAATGCTTTGTTAGGAGGACACGACACACAACCTTAACTGTGAAAACGTAGTGGCCCTTAGCAAGAAAAAGCAAGTGGAAAATAAGAAGCAGTCCTGAACCCGAACCAACTTAACACTTGAACTCTGACCCCTTGACTATGTCGTGAAGTAAGATCAGGCCAGCTCAAAAACAGCACAACAGTCCCCTTGCTTTCATTGGTAACAATAGCATTAATTGTAATAACAGTAATAGTAGTAGTAGTAGCAGCAGTAGTAGTAGTAGTCGTAGTAGTAGTAGTAGTAGTAACAAACTCCCAAACCTAAATCAACACCTTTGAGAGACTTTCATAGGCAAGTTGCATTGTCCGCTTCTCAAGGCTGCCATGCAAACACAGAACAAAGACCCCCAAGCTCTGATAACTTGACTTTTTCCTCCATGCTGCACACATCCCTTGAGGATGGAAACTAAGGAGGGTTTTAATGCTTAGACTGCATGGGTGCGCAACCATCTGCACCTGCTCAATCTTCATAGGCTTTGGGAAGCTAAAGCTGACTTTCAGGGCCGTTCGGCCTTCTAGTGCCACACTCATGTAAAACACGTCACGTGGAAGGTACTTCGAGGGCCCCTGGGATTGCCAAGCGGTTCGAGTCCACTTATGAGGATTCCTGCTGACGTTGGGAAGGCCTTTTCATGGCAAACCCAGCTGGAAGGTCCAAGCATCTTGTACACTCCCGGGTCCTTCAAAGTACACAAAGAGCCAAGAGCCTTAAGCGCCCGGTAACTCAAAATCTGAACTCCCCATAGCTCGGAAGGCAAAAATATCTCAGTTGGCCCCTTGTCTTAAAACAACTCCCATAAAGGGTTCATGCGCAGAATGTAGTATTTGCGCTGCATGCAAATTCATGTTCCTCTGTCTGCTTTTGCTACAATCTATGTCTTCCTGCCATATCGGGCTGAATAACTACCATCATTATTTCCCGACAGTCCCTGTAGCTGTGAGGGTTTCCAGAAATCAGGGGTCTCTCTTATACTCTCGCAATCAAACTATTCCCTGTTATAGGGACCCCGCAAAGGCACCCCCCTCCCCCGCCAACTTGTGGAAGCCCCCCATTCCATTAACTACCCATCGCCCTGCGAGATATGTGCATTAAGAACGTGCTTGTATAGAATACGATCAAGTAAGCTAAGGCCGAGTCCTTCAGGGTTTAAGGGGACTGTTTGTTCAGGAATGGCCATGTCCACATGCAGTCATGATGTTTGAGCACTAAAGTCCTTACCCTCAAAGCAGAAGTTTTACACTGCCCCTGGACCAGGCCTCAAAATGGGAAGCTTCCCCATACATCCCCAAATGACCCATAATCTAAACTCCGAATATCCCCCTTGACAACCCGTATAGTAGTCCCACAGCCCCTCCTATATAAACCCGTTTAAGGAGTTTAGATTATGGCTCAAATCATACTGCGTTTTTCTTGCGAAGTTCCTCCAAAAAGAGAGACCGATAGTTTCGAAGCCCCCCATACAAACCAAGGATCAGAAGTTTGCGACTCACTGGGACGTACCCCTAAAGGTTACCCTAATATGGCCTAAATATATATTCCCTTGAGACGCTTGAGAATCACTGGGACGCACTACCGAAAGTTGAGATCTGGTAGCTCAAGAGATTCAGCCGAAGACATACGCGCTTTTCCAAATCCAGGCACCAGCTCCTCTGAGCATGCTCAATGGCCCCGGGACCCTAAATCCTAAACCCTCCCACCCCGAGATGGGATCCAACCCCAACAATTCCAGAGACTTTTCTGCAGGCCCTTGGCTACTTCTTCAAAAGCAGGAAGTCCTCGTATGCACCACACGTGAGGTTGAAATTTCCATGGTATTAAAAAAGGCAAACCTTACGTCCTTCCACTGCCCACTATCTTATATCCGACATTGCGATTCGGAGCTACAGTAGGGGGACTTAAGCTCTTGTCGCAGTTACAGGTTATCAGGGCTGTCGTCTTGAAACATGCAGAAACGACTAGGATACTTCCGCTCCCTAGGATCCATCTACTACAAGCCATTAGACCTGTAATCCCATGGCCTTCAGAGCAACTGCCAGCTTCAGCCCTACACCCGCAGCCCCTGGCCCTAAAAAGAAAACACCCTTGGTATAATGGAAACATTGGATTCTACTACATTATTCTAGAGGTTATATAGAATAATGGAAAAGAAAATGGAAACTACTATATCATTTAAGGTGTCCTTTGCGCCCTCTGCAGGCTTGTCGCTGAGCGCTTGCAACAGCTTGAGGTTCTCACGCAGCCTGGGCTGGCACTCCAAGGCGAAGCATGGAACATCATACCAAAATGATCCAAAATGGTTGCTGCGGCAAGTTACCCGGTTCATCCCAAGAATAATGCACAGACTACATCTACGTGAAATGGACAGCACGAACAGGATCACCAGCCAGAACATGGCAACAGGATTTGGGTCTCAGGGTTTATTTTCTGAAGCACTAGTGCTATGTATAGCAGCAACCATGCGTAAGAGTAGGATCTTAACTTATCATAGCTCTGTTTTCTACCTCGGAACTTGGTGAGGGCATAATTACGTAAGTTTTTTCTCTACAGAAGCCCAAGGGGCTGTTTCCGGATATGATGACACTCCGCCTGCACCGCCAGGAGCTCGATCGCCTCAGGGCTTTCAGGTTTAGAGACGTTGGACAGCCTGGGGGATTATGAAAGGGGATTATACAGCAACGGAGTGTGGAAGAGATCGTGCAGGGTTGTGGGTTGCAAGTGATTCTGGAAGAGGTTCTCTTAGTAGCACATTTTTTCAAGAGGTTACGTAGTTGATTATTTAGATCAGCCGGCATGCGCATCGCGCATGCAGGCATGGTGGTAGCCGGGTGTTGGAGTTGATTTCCTTTGCCTGCCCAATGCCACTGAGCAAAGGTCATCTCCTAAAAAACCTTGCCATATTGGCGAGCTGCGCTTGCTGGCCCGCGCAAGAAACCAGCTTTGTCAAGGAACTCATCCACCTCGGATGGCTGGCACCAAGAGAAGAGTCCTAAATCCTTAACCCTACAACCTACAACAGCCCTTTGGCCATGTTGGGCCTGACATTCCAAACACTGCAAGGCACATTTGGGTGGCCATTAAGAAGCCTTCCTGCAATGTGGCCCCCTAAGATCTCAAAGAAGCAATGGAAGGTCTATTGCAGTGATTTGGTTTAGGGTTTAGGGGTTTAAGTCTTCGTGTCTAGCACTATTAAGCTCGGGGGGTCAGTATCTGCCCACTCGGTACCTAAAGGAAGCCATCGCCCACTCAGTTCATCTTGGCCAGCCAGCAAGAAGATATGCCACTAAAGGGTTTGGGGTCAGGATTTAAGGTTTAGGGATTAGTATTTTATGGTATATTCTGGTACCGTATTGTATTTATGCTAGGTTAAGGTATATTCTGATATATTAAAGTATGTATGTATTATAAGCATGCGCAGCACCACGTGCCATGTAGAAGCCACGAGACGTAGATGGCACCATCCGAGTCTTCATCCACCAGATCTTGGCAGGTCATGCGGCTTGAAGACTGATCATGCTGCGCAGCTTGCGGGTTTACTTAATTCAGTTCCCACGCATACTTATAATATATACTATTACATACTACAATACACTAGAATATACCCTAACCTAGCATAACCAAAATACCGTACCGTAATATACCATAGTTTACTAATTTATAAAATGTAGACGACATCATTGTAACAGGCTTTAATGAACAGTACCATGATATACCACATAATATACCCTAATATGCTATCAACAAGCTTGTTCAGGGCACTGTGGCTCTGGTGTGGCAAGATCTGGCAGCCTTCGGCTGAAAAATGGGTTGCTGTTACCTAACTGTTTTGGGGCGATTTAGGGCTTAGGGCTTAGGTGAATATATGAATTTTAGGGGCAATAGGCTTTAGGGGAATATGTTCAGGGTTGAGGGGCTGTATAGGGATTATATACCCTTATTCCCTACTTCGAACTAGTCCGTTAAGGAATCTGAATTAGGAGGTGATCAAGATCTAGGGGGAAACAGCTCCAGGAAGTCTAGCTGGTAGTGCAGCAGCATCTGTTCGAACAGACTCTTGCCAAGTCTTGCAAGGAAACACATCTTACACGGTCCCCCCTCTGGAACACCCCTTTTAAAACGCCATGAGACCTTATAACAGGCAAAGTTTAGACGGGTGATTAAGTGGTGGTACCGTCAGAATCCGCAGCTAAAGCACTTCGATGCGAGTTATCTGGTTCACGGCTACGTCTAAAATTTTTGCGAATAGGTCGTCGTGTTCATTTCTGTCGTCCTTCTGCTTGCGGCCTCAAGATAATTATCCGAAGTCGAACCCTCGCACGAGCAACTCGGTATTTATACTGGGGGACGTCTCGGGTGGGAACGTGTGTGCAAGTGAAATGTTACTGGCGTCATAGGGTTCTCGTTGCATGTTTCATTCTCAATCTGGAAGATCGCACCGAGAGGCTGAAAAGTCGATCAGCCTGATTCTTCCTGGGCTGACGGCTGTGGGTAACTATTCAGCTTCGGTGGTTCGTATGTTGGAAAAGACCATTCTAGCGCGTCCTATGCGATCCTTGCTGTCATTCTAAATTCTCTATCATCACCTTGCCGGCATTCTTCTGGCAGCTTCTTGCTTGCACAGGTCTGCTGGCATCGGCACAAGCTCAAACAAAGTACGTACTGCAATCCCAAAAGCCCTAGCTTCCAAGAAAGCTGCAGGAGGAGCAGCGGCCAGGATGATTTGAGGGGGGCCGTTTTCAAGAAGGCTTTGCCCCAATGGGTCTGCCCTAAACCCTAACACCTCAACCTTAAAGCATCTGTTAAAGCAAAGATGTCTGCTTCGCTTCAAGAACCAGGATGCTGCTTGCAACTGCTGAGGTCAAGCAGGGACTTGGGCGAGCTTTAGTCTAAACTCCTTCTTACGGTTAAGGGTTTAGGGTTTAAGGTTGAGGATTTTTTTGGGGGGTTCTATAAGGTTTAGGGTTTAGGGTTGTGCATCATTGAATAGTAGTCTTCAGACCCTATAGGTTAGGTCTTGCCCCCACCCAGTAGCAATCTATAATGGGGGTATGTAGGGGTCATATTAATGGCTCTTTATACTTGTATCATGAATATATCCAGCTGTTGATAATGGGGGCAGCACCCAACCTGTAGGACTTTTATTCGGGCTTTCTTGAAAAGAAACGAAACCTCTGAGTTTCGGCCGCCCCACTTGCAGCCAGCATGATGACAAGCAATTCGCGCCAAGTCTCTTGTTAAGGCCCACCAATCCGAGCGTTTCCCAGTGAGCTGAGAGATTGCGGTCCTATAGGGGCATTTCGCCGTCGTCCCTCACAGAAGAAGTAAAGAAAGTCAACATGCATTGCGACAATGCAATGAACAAAAACAACAGACATACTTGCAAAGAACAAGCCGACGTCATGAGGAGCTCTTGTGAGATTTGCTATGACATCATGCTGTGTCCATGCCTGCAATGTGGCCACAGTGAGGTGCTCCCACCGCTCTGAGACAAGTAGCGAAAAACAGAAAAATCCCTGTTTCTTCATGGAACCAACCCCAAGATGGGAGTACGGTGTATCCCCTGCTTGTCCTGGTCTGCCCGGCTCAGCATAATTGTGCTATGCAGTGAAAGTGTGGGAAACAGGAGCGCGCACTGCAAGATCAAGCGCGGTTCAAATCAGCCCACCGTGTGAGGAGGAAGAGGAGGAGGCGGGTCAAACAACATGAAAGGGGCATGCTTGGCAGCACTTGCCGATGATAACGCATGGAGCGACACTGACAATAACAATAATTCGCGCGGTTGAGAAGGGAAAGCTGCAATCATCGTTCTTGTCACTGTTCCTCCCGAGACCTTACAGCTTCAAGAATTCCCGTTCAACCCAACACACCGAATCGCAACTTTGTCCTCTAGCATATTGTGCAGCTCATCTCGCGTGATGCGCCCATCAGCATTGCCTTAGACATCCGGGATGAAATTGAACCCCGCAATCTCAGTTTTCTCTCTTCCGCTGCCGCTTGAACTTGTAAGGTCCTCGGTTGAGAAGCCTGCTTGAAAACATGCAGGGTAGGCCAAGAGCATAAACACCACTTTGGTAGCGTGTCAGCTGTAGTTGTGACTGAGGCCACATGGGAATAAAATGTGCAGCTCTTGCCCTGGCAAGAGCTGCATGCAGCATGCAGAGGCTTGTTCCTGGACAACTCTAGGACAACCCCCAGCATTCACGCCAGCATCCAAGCACATTTTAATGTGCCAGACCCAGATACCATCCCAAATGTGGCTGCTTCTGAGCATCTATCATTGTCCTAAAATGTCTAGTTATGAGTCGCCGAGATAGGGACAGCTTTCTGAGAAACTGCCGTTCGCGCGCCCATCTGTATCCCCGGTATCGCTGAACCCGAAACCATGTGCCAAATCTGTCACCCCTAATTTTGGAAACCCTAAACCATTACCCTACTCCCTAAACCCTATATAGCCCCCTTAGAGCCCCTTGCTTTAATTTTGGGAAACCCCGACATGCCTGCAATTTCAGAACCTCTGACAGGATGCGGCTTTCTCAAAACATGGGTAACCTGGGAACCTTAATCAAGCATATTTGGGGATTAACGTGACATTTTCGAATGGTTTTGCGTAGAGATGACCTCGTTTTGACCGACTCTCACAAAACAGTACCAGGTAAAGGCAAACGGTTCAGGATCACCCCGTTGGGAACGAGCTCCAAGGCAACGAGGCTGTCAGCCAAGCAGCTGTCAATCTTGGCAACGAGGTGGATGATCTGTTTTTTGAACCTTGGGGGCTTCTCAACAATCTGAATCCTTGTTTCAAAGCGGGAAGGGTAGATTAGGGGCCGTTGCTTTGAAAACAATGTGAAGCCTGCCGTGTACTACCACCAGGTCCCATCTTCGCCATGCGTGAGGAGTGCGACCGTGGAAGCACAATGTTTGCTATTGATTTTTTACTCCCTAAACCCTAAACCCAATTATTACAAGCCCCTAGGTTTGTGGAAAATATACCATCCCATTCCTGACGTCCCCTCTTGTACTCTTTCAGTCTTCAGGGTTTAGGTTTTAGAGTTTAGGCTATCAGCATCAATCTGACAGGGCAGAAGCCAGGATAGTCAGCCCAAGGCCACGACGAGATCTGATTCTTCAGCGCCCGCTCCACCTGCGCAGAGACCCGATTTCCTACAGGTTCTTGCTCTTCAACTCCTATTAAAAGCATCCCAGCTGCTTCCGCATCACAAACAGCGTCTGTAAGTCATCTAGATGCCACTGCTCACACTTTGAGCCCAGGCACCTGATATTCTCTTTGGGACTTCTCTGCTTCCAGCGCCCTGTCCACAAACACGCCAGTCACGACCTCAATAGCTAACTTTCTTCCGGTGCCAGCAGCCCAAATGGACAGGGCACCCATATGGACCCACTGCACACAATAAAGGGTACAGTGTAACCAGCGTGGTTGCGTCCCTCACTGGGACAAGTGAGTCTCCGCAAACATGACAATCAAACTGTTCAAGCAAGCACTTGCATGAAACAAGCAACCATATTAGGCAAGCCTACACCACCATGCTAAGGACCCCATCTACTTGCCCAGATACTTTGACCTCAATAGCGCTTTTGAACTCACGGTGGGGATGGTATCGGGGTCAAAGTCGGCTGCTTTTTTTTCCGTGCCATCCTTTTATGCAGGGCCCGCAGTTGAGCAAGCTAAAATACATCGTGGTCAGGTGTTATGGGATGGTTGCAGACAAGAACCACCGAGTGCTTGCCATAATCATTGCGAATGGTTTGGACAGCATCCCCATAGCCCACCTTTCAGCCTACAGGAAACTCCTGCTGCTCCTGCGTAGCATGGTGAGGCAAGGTATATGATAATCATGGACTGACAACCACAGTCCGATCCCGCCCCAATTCCATCTCAGGTGGCAACGCCAGAAGCACTGAGGTCTCCGCATTCAAGACAGCCAAGTTCGTGAAGAGCACCTCAGATGCCAAGGAGCCGAAACCCACAAAAAGACATTTGACCTGAACGTGCCAGACTACTTGCTTTGTAGTGTCGCGGTATGGCTCCATAGGCGAAAATCTCGTTGAAGTAATCTGTCATCATTTTTCCTGTCTAACCGCTATGCAAGGGTGATCGAAGACACTCACATGTTCATCCAGAATTGATGAAACTGCGCATGGTAGGATTTGGGTTTATGGTCCTGAAAGTGTACACCTAATATATATACACTCAGCAAATGTTCGGAAGGAAACCTAATTACACCACTCAGAAACCATAATGCAAACCCTGGCTATTGTTCACATGGCGACTCCCCTTTCCAGCCCAGTCCGAAACCCTGTTTTTGATGCCGCCAGGCTGCGAAGAACATCAAAAGTGCGAAGGGGATCCAACCTGCAAGCAGTTTCTGGGAGGTTTCTGTCGAAATGGGGGCACCCTGAAACCCTGTGGAAATATGGAGGATAATGAGGGGATCGGCATATGGAGGATTATGAGGGGATTGCCTGTGGGCTGTTGTTTGATGCATCCCTTTTTGAGGGCGTTCTTCTGAATGCATGTAGGGCGCGCATGCGAGGTACAAGACCGGGGTGCTTGTTCGAGGAGACACCAACTAATTTGGGAAACAGCGCCATGGCATGGCAATGACGCTTCTACCTCCGGAACCTATGCGGCGTTTTGGCACCAGCCGGAGCATAATGTCGGACAAGATGCCAACAACCAGGAGATCTTCCAAGATGTCAGCAAAGTCCACACCATCGAGCATGACCACCACCAGCGTGAAGAAGGACATGCCCTTCAGCGCAGCGACCCAAATCATGAAAGGCATGGCTACCCCAAACATTGCCGGAAGCTTCAGAACAGTCAAACTGCAGGGCAAGTGTAGAAAACTGTGCATTTTTACACCTCGTTGTAGGGTGGTCATGGCTGAGGGAACTAAGCAATCCTCTTGCAGCCGAGAGGGCCAGTGATCCGAAGGCATCGCGGATCCGCATAACGACAGGATCATCTGCGGGAGATGTAGCTACCTTCGGGACAGGCTTAGGGTTAAGGGTTTAAGGTTGAGGGATAAAAAACCGCATGAATGAGGAGCTTTATGGGGGGGGTGTTCCGCCAAGCCGGGGTACCTTTTTTTGCCGGGATCCCCTTAATTAGCAAGGATTATGCTATCTTGGGGTCTACCAATTTATGGAGTCTCCCATGCGGTGCCTTTTTTTGGCGGGATACCCGCAGTAAGGACTTTAATGCCTGAGGGTCTACCTACTGATGGCTCCATCCATCTTCACTGCGTGTGTCGACCTTCTACACATGTTTCTGTAAATCTCATAATGACATGAGGGCTACGTCAGTGCGACAACACAATTGGAACCTCCGCGATGCCAAGTCATACCCGTAATAAAGTGGGTATTGGTCTAAATTCCCTATAATACGGGGTCCTATATTTGGGTTCCCATTATAATACGGGGGTCCTATATCAATTTCCCCCATTTTGGGAACAGTAATTTAGGGAAACTTCCAAGTACTCCATTCTCCCGAGCAGACTCCAGCAACCCCCAAAGTCAGGGTTCCCTGATCATATGAGCTATAGTCTAAACTCCTAGTATCCCCCTTAATAAGCCCTATAATAGTCCCCTATATAATCCCCTATATATCCCCCCTTTAAGGAGTTTAGACTATAGCTCATATGATGCTACAGGCGGGGAAGATGTGTGTTTCATGTTCAGGGAAGGTGGTGCAAGGGAAGGAGCTGCGAGCAGCAAATGGGGCGGTTGATCCGAAGCTGCTTTTCGAGCCACTTGAGGACTGGTATTTTGATGACCTACGACATGCTTCGTCTAATAGGGTTTCCAGAAGTCAGCATTGTTGGAACGTGGGCCTTTGCTGCATGAAGCTGTGGAGCAAGAGGTCCGTGAGTAACGTATATGGCTGTTTCATAAGACTAGGGCCCTCCACATAAGCCCAGAAAGACATGAATCCTCGTACTACGGACCACTGGAAGCAAGCGCTGATGTTGAGATATCCTTGGTGCGCCTTTGCGCTTTGCCGGGCACTTACCAGAACTTGACTGCCGGCCCCTCTTTGAAAAACTGAGCTCCAAGACTCGTTAGATCTCTGCGACCAGGGTGCCCAGTCCGATGTGAAGGTCATAATGCACACTGCAAAGACCTGCAAGCGAGAGGCTTCAGGCATTTGGCTTCTGTCCTACATGTTTGCTCAAGCGTCCTCATTTCCAAAGAGCATGTTCCGCCTGAAGATGGCCCAAGCTTCACAATTTGCCGTGCTCTTTCTCTTCTGAACGTCTGTTTTGTTTCCGGACGATGTGTATTTCCATGCCTAACCCTGCCCGTAACCGTAGCCCTCAAGTCCAACACCCTCCAATCTAATGCCAGCTCAGCCGAGGCTTCTGCTAAAGTCGCAGGACAACTTGTAAAGTCCATGCCACTTTGACCGAAGTGCCCAACTCAAACCCCATTCCATGAACCTCCAATTCTTATCGCGAGCCAAAAATTGTTTCTTGATGGCGCATGTGAAGACCAGAATGCCCTGTCAATGAGGCCGTTATATAGGTGTCTAGGTAGAATTTCCCCTTTAGATAGGAGAGTGAACCCATAAGATTCCCGAGCGGCATACATAATGATCACCAGCATTACCAGCGCCCAGAGCAGTGAGTTGATGGAGTCAGCAATCATCACCATCCTGATTCATTGGCTCAAGGTTTAGGATCTGTTTAGGATTTGAGGTTTATGGTTTTTTCAGGCGGAAGATGTCTCACACATCTGTAAGCAAAAGGAAAACCAGAATCGCACGCCTCATCATTCGAAATCCAGTCGTTTCACTGGAGTCCTGGCTACGAGTAGGATTGACATCATACTTCCTGTTCCTCCCTCCTGCTAGGCAGGATGGCAACTCAAAATCAAAACAGTGCCTAGCGTTACTGTTTGGTGTCGTTGCTGGCCTAGCTCATACCTAAACCCCAAAAGTATGTAAAATAATAGCCCTAAACACCAAAAACTAGCCATAAAGGCCTTCATTTTACATACTTTTAGGGTCCAGGTACTGCTAAACTATCTCACTGGGCTGTAAAGCTTTCTACTCCTACAGTATCCTCCCCCTCATCATCATCATCATCATCATCATCATGCCACAGCTGCATCTGACAACCGACCCCGCCACCACCACCATGTTGATGAATCTTACAACGATGACCGCAACTATAAACTTCTACACAGACGCCGCACCCATTTCTTTCCGCTTTCTTTTCTATTTCATTCCCCATTATTTGGGCAATATCCCTACATGCATATCCCTACATGGCCAATAAGAAGGAACCTAGGTTTTCCTTTTCCTGTGCATTTTCTTTTGCATCCGACTCTCCACCAGAGAGGTATACATCCTTATATAACCATCAGGAAAACATCCTTACATGACCATCTAAGCAAGTCGTTGTGCAGCCAGAGGGCAGGTTGGAGAGCTGCTTGATAACCCGGAAGACTCGAAAGACGCGGATGATTCGGAGAAGCTTCCTTTGAAATTTCAGGGCTCACATGGTCTACTACCCTAAACCCTTAAACCCTAAACCCTGAAACCCTAAACCCTGAAGGTGTCCAGGGCGTTCAAGTCTTTTGAGTGTAGGGGCTGAGCTCAAGAGTTGAAGACCGCGCGGGCAATACCATCATATATATTACTATTACTAGAACTATTGCTATTATTATTACTGTTACTAGTATTATTATTACTATTACTACCATTACCGTTATTATTACTATTACTCTTACTATTAAGTTTACTTGTTATTACTACTATTACTACATATAACTTTGTCTTTCTGGCCAGGTTTAGCCAGGTTTCGTTGAAGAGCGCTGAGGAGAACGCACGTCTTTCTGTGGTTTGCGGTGGTATGGCATCAGCTACAGGCTGTATACGACATCCAATTACATCGAAGGATTTGAAGCTTGCGAACAGATGATGATTATGCCCAAGCCTCGCTAATGGATTGCCAAAAGGCTGCTTATGCTTCTAGTCATCCACGCGCTATGGAATCTTCAGAGTGAACGCAGCTAGAAGTATGGCAAGTGAAGAAAAATAATTCGGTGAGGACAGTGGAAGCACTTTGTGTGAACGAGGAGCAGCGCGCGCAAAGCATCCAAAACCTCAGAAAGGTGAGAAGCGGCAGAAGGTTTCTGTTGTAGGAGAGGTTTGAAGGACCACATCCGCAGGCCCTTCATCTCAAGGCAGGTCTGATGCTCTGTTGACTCAAACAACCTGAAAATAACGGTAAGTGCAAATAATAATAACGGCAATTAATAATAGTGAGAACAAAATTTCCAATAATGGGAAATAATATGGCCTGAAGTTGTCAAGTGGGTTTGGCACGCTTCCGCTCAGGAATTCGATCAACACGAATCTAGCCCCCGACTGCTTCACTTGCAAATGTCGCAGTTGTAGGCTGGCTCCAAAGGCATGGCTCTCTATAGGCCATATCCCAGCTGAGCCGCCACAGAGTTTCCAGTATTGCTGTACAGGAAGGGCACGAAGTCGGCTGCCGAGCAGACGACCAGAAGCCTGGGAGTGAAGGGAGGCGAGTTAATGATAAACCGAGAATTGATGTCTCACTAACTGGGGGTTTCCAAAAATTAGGGGTACCATTTTGGGGGTCCCAATAATAAGGATTATAGTATTTTGGAATCTATAATGGTGTTCCCTTATTTTGGGAAACCGCCAACTAAATATCCAGAAGTAATAATAGCAATGGTAATAGTAATATAGCGGTAATAATAGTTCTAGTAATAGTAAATCTTGCAGGCTCTAGCAAGGCTCTGAAAGGTGCGGAAATCAGCACACTCTTTTGCCCGTCCCCAAAAACTCAGATCCCTGGCACTCAGTTGTAGGTTTTGAAGCCCTGACAATATATCTTGGGACTGCCAAGAGCCCCTATGAAATTGAGCCTCCTTCCTCCGCTTGTACCCCTGCAGAATTAGAACAAGGACTACCGCCGCCTACTCCAATCACTCAGGCTCCTTCATCAAGACATCCCTTCTCCATGGGGTTTCCAGCCCAGTTTCCACGTTCTTTTCAGTTTGATCCTCCAGTATTGGCGGAATATCATATACGGAATATCCCTATACATCCGAAGTACCCCTTTCATGTTCTGTCCACTGCAGCCGAACCGCAGGTCGAACAGGTTCCAGTGCCAGGCCTCTCCGCAAAAGAACTCCCGGCCTCAGCTGAAAGCAGGAGTAGAACTTCTCTTTTCTTAGGAATTATTGTAAATGTTCACTGTACTTTAATCCCAAGGGACTAGTCAAATGTCATGTTGGTCTGAGGGGATTGCAGAGAAGGGCGGGGCGTGAATGTGGGAAGCGTGTTGTGCACTAGAAGCGGTAAAGCGGGGATGCTACCAAAACAGGGACTCCAGCCGGGGGTACACACAAAAGCATCGTGCAAAACACGATGCCTGTTTCAAGAGCTCGCACGCAGCTTCTCAACTTCATCCTGCAGGTGTAGTAGTTTCCATTTTCTTTTCCATTATCCCAATATAACCCCAATATACACCCCATAATCCCTATATAAACCCTATATAACCCCAATAATTCCTGTAGTTCCCATTTTCTTTTCCATTATCTTCCAACTGCTGAGGTTCAGGCGATACGTGTGAATCCGCAAGGCGCACTCCACTGCGAAGTAGAGAGTACACACCTGGATGAATCTGTTTGGGGAACCTGAAATTGCAAAGTCAAGTGCTACATTAGACCCTAAACCCTAAACCCTAAACTACATTAGGGTTGGGGGAGCTTCTCAAAATTTCCCGAGCAGCAGCCCAACCTCCCTGCATTCAAGGCAAAGCTGCCTTCTTTTGACAACAAATCTGTTGGGAAGCCGGGAAACCATTCCATCTAGGTTGGTGATCTTCCTGAGCTTCTTGTCCCTGTTTTCCAGGGACCCTGGTTTCCCCCCCTGTCCTGCTTTACGTGGACCCTTTCAAGTTTGAACCATGCACTGGTCCCTTCACTGACGGAAAACGTGTGCTTTTAATAGCTTGTGGAGGTCTCCCTTGAATCTCCTCTCGAACAGAACTTCAGATGCAGAGCTAGTTTCAAGCTTCGTCTGAGTGAATAGCCTACTCACCTAGGAAACTGCCATCACAATTCCCTAAAAAAACACTAAGACTCATGCATCGGCCTCTGTGACCGTTATTCTTACATCTGCCGCTTTTGCTATGGCCGCTGAGGTACCAATGACCAGATATGCATCCACACAGGAGAGGCCGCGCCGCCAGTTGTAGCTGTCAGTTCAGCATCGTATCCAATCCTTAAAAATCTGAAAAATTCAGCCCCCCAGCAGAAAGATGGGTCTACATATAACTTGCTGAGTGTCGCTAGACGTTAGACCTCCCAAACCTGGCAGGCTTGGGATCCACTGTGTATCTGACAAGGTTACAGAGGGAAGCAGGGAATCCTTTGCACTCCGATCGCCAACTGCAGGGCCATCTCACCCTGGAAGTGGATGTGCCCAAATGAATGTGTTGGGTGTTGACCACCAGGGCTCAAAGCGTTGCAAGCAAAGGCCTCCGCGCAGCTGCTCTGCGCGAACTCAACGTTATGGAAAACTATGACTGTTGGCCACCCCTTCCAAGCAAACCCTAAAAATACATGACTCAGAAGAAATCAGCAGCAAAGCTTCTGCGCTGCATTGAGGATGATCATGAACGCCTGGGCTTGTTGGTGCAGCCACTTCTGTCTAACGTGGGCTTGAACACATTCTCGTGATGGATCAGCCAATGTGATTCATGTCAGCGTTAAAAAAGCTCAGAGGCGAGAAGCTGCGAAGACCCTAAAATGGAGACAGCTGTATCATGTAGGGGTATATTGGGGTTAAATCAGGTATGAGGGCTATATAAAGGTTATATTGATATGGGTTGTACGAGTGGTTAGGACTAACTTCTGAAGCCATGGGCTTAGCACTTCAGCAACTGGCATGCCTGCTTTCTATACGCATCTACACGAAGTGGCAGGTGCGGCCAAAGAATTACATGGAAGATCTCAAACTCCTGAATCCGATGGTGCATGGGAAGCCTAAAAGCCTAACGACTTTGTTGCCATGTTCTGTCATGTTCCAACCCGGGGAAACTACCCCAGCGTACACACGATTCGTCACGGAGGCGTCCTCTAACCCCAAGCAAATGGCTGCTTCCATTTTCTTCTCCAGTAGCCCATTATCCCTATATGACCCCTATGAAGCCCTTTATACCCCTACATAGCCCCTGTATACCCCTATAGAACCACACATCCAAGTTCCGAACAGTGATCAAGTTGAAGAGAGGATGCCGCACCTTTGTTGGAGCGGGGCGCACCTCATGCTGTGGGCCTAATCTGAACTGCTGTTAATGAACTTAAATGAAGTTACCATAATGGGTACATCTAGCAAATAATGGGGTTTCCCCAATATGGTAACTTAAATTAAGTCCCTTAACAACAACCCAGTAATTCCGCAACAAGGATTTCAAAGGATGCCACTAGTACTTCAAGGGCAGGGCGGGAGCACCCTTGCGTGAAAACCAGCTTTCTGGAAGTGCGTGTGTGTGCGTGTGTGCGTGTGTGTGTGTGCGGGTGTGTGTGTGTGTGTGTGTGTGTCTCTGTGTGTCTGTGTCTCTGTGTGTGTGTGTGTCTGTGTGTGTAAGCCCCTGTTTGCTAAGGATCCCCCCTAATTTTAAAATGCAGGGGAGTGTGGCACTTGCATCCTACCACACTCAACGAAGCTGTGGATGCAAGTGGGAAGCAAGACCTGATCAGTCTTGTGTACCTGCAAAGCAAAATGGTCGGCATGGGCACTTGACAGTGCAGCTTGTGCCCAAACTCTTGCGGTAGGTTTTACATGTCAGGCAGGCACAGTCATGTTCACACATGTCAGTGCAGTTTGTTGCCAAAACATGTGGCAGACATGTTGCAGACATGTTGCATTGAAGTTGCAGGCATGTTACAGACATGTTGCGGTGAAGCAAGAACAGAGACAAGGGCAAAGAATACATCGCACCTACTACACCTTTCGGGGTGCTTGCAAGTGTGTGTGTGTGTGTGCGCGCGTGTGTGTGTGTGTGTGCGTGTGTGTGTGCGTGTGCGTGCGGGGCTTGCTGTTTACCTACTTACCAGGAGTTGTATGATGATTCCGTGCAAACTGACCGTGCTGGAGGTCACGCCTATACGCGCATCCATCCACGTAGAGTCTCGCTAGGAGTTCCGTTGAACCTCGAATCTGGAAGCAACCAATGCCTGAGTGGGCCATCTTATGGAACCTCGAAAATTCCCCAACTAATTACGTCGCGCTGAGTCCTGGTCTGATTTGGCAGAGTCGTGCGATAGAGTTTCTTTGCTCTAGGGTTGCAGCCTATCCTTTCCCAAGAAGGGTCAATGTCACCAAGGCACCATGTACGACACGCTGATCTCCGACCTCTCTATTTGAAAGAATCGGGTGCCCGTGGATCTGGCAAATTCCTGCACTGTGCACACCGTGAGAGCTTAACTGGATTGAGCATCTCCAAGCTGTCCCCGTCCTGTTTTGACGAGAGGTTTCCGCAAAAGGACAAGCTAGAGGCATGGGCACAAGCTATGGCTCTCAACAAGACGCCACAACTTCAACGGAATGGTGGCGCCACAATCCACTGCTTTAGTTATAGGGATGCCGGCAAACATGGGTGGTTGTCAATTGTTAAAAGCCGAGCCGCAAACAAAAAGGTCTGTCGAGGCAACCCGTGTTAACTCGCATTGTCCTTCTGTCCCGTGTCAGCCCCTGAGCATTCAAAACATTGTTGAGACAGTATAGTATATGGTGCTTCCCATATACATGCGGGACCCCCAAATGGACCCCGAACTATAGGGACCCCAACAATTTTTGTGAACCCCCCATATAAATGGGATTTCAAACTGTAAGTTGGCCTGGTCGAGCTCCATCAGCTTGTTGTTCAGGTCGATTTGGCTTAGGCGGATGCGGTCGTAAGATTCCTCTCGAAGCTCAGCTCACCAATACGCTCAGCGAAGGGGAGGTACGCCCAGCTCCAAGAACCCTTCCTGTGGTTCTTACGAGTACCAAGTTTTTGGGACTTGGAACGCGGTCGAGGGGGTCCGTCACGGAGTTTCTATACATTCCTTCGAAGTTTGGCGATGAATATCCCCGAGGCCCTGAATAACGCACAACCTCACCCGCAACCAAACGGCCCAACAACATTTACGACTTTTGCAGGCGTGTGACCGCCTTCTCTTCCTCCTGGTCTGGAGCTTCGATTTTGGCTTCTGGCAGAGTCGTCTCGACCACCACTTCCGCGTTCTGGAGGCAGGAGATGCATGGTGTGAGGAAAACTTGCTCACAATGTATCAAGGTAATGCGTAGCTGCTGCAGCACTCGCACAAAGAGCCTGAGGCATCTCTCAGCTGCAAGTGGAACACCAACCCAGCCCAAAAAGGACATCCTAAACACCAAATCAGGATAGTACCTCAGCAGAATTCACTTGATCATTGTGTTGTGGCCAATTCCTGGTCAGCCTCCCTAACCGAAACAGCTCAGCCATCCAAGAACTGGCTGCGTTCCCTGGACTCCGCTGCCTGGTCCTTCTGGGCTTTCAGCTGGCTCTCCTGGCTGCAGCTTGCAACTCAACAGCTCTTGACTTGAGTGCACAGCAGCAGCAGCAGCAGCGACCCAACATGCCCACCTCCGCCAATACCTGCTTAACTTAACTGCTTCTCCTAGCAAGGCACATGCTGACCCTGCCGGAATATCCGCGGCTCCTCGAAGGTCACTCGTCGCTCCGGTCGCCACGTTGCAGCTCCCTCCTTGGCAAAGGGCTGAAGTGAGGAATCTATCGTGACGTCTGCGAAACCTCAATCCTCATACATGAAAAGGTCATATGGTATCCCTTCCCGGGCTGTAGTTCTAGGACACCGTATTTCCCCTACTAGTCTCACTATAAGCCTTTGTTCACTCTGCAGCCTTTAACCATGCTCCGCAGAAAGTCCGTCCCTCACGGGACCCCAAGATAGATCCCAAAGTACAATCATCCTTATTATAGGAGCCCCTGAAAAAGTCACCCCCCTAATTCTTGGGAAGCAACACAAGTGCTGCCAAAAGACCTGTGCCAAAAATCTCCTTGCAACACTCTCAACTTCAGGGTCTGGACTCCATCACCCTGAACCCCTGAAGCCCCTACTTACTGCTGGGTATAGTAGGGAATAAGAGGAATGTTTTAATGTAGGAGCTACATCTGGAGTATATTCCCCTATTCCCTAGTAACGCTAGACCCTAAACTCCAAATAGTAGTCTCCATTGTCTTCTCCGTTATCCATACATAGTCGAGGGATTCTATAAACCTCCAGCAAGCAGATGTACTATAGCGATTCACCGTGTCCAAGCTTTTGCTGAGCTGGCATCGCACGCCACATCGTCTGGCTTTGCCTTGAAGAGCTTTGCCTTGCCAAGATACGTGTATACATGCATATATATATATATATATACACACACATAGTCCCCTTTAAACAGATAGGAAATGGAACTTCCCAAACCAGATGAAGATCCCACGATGACCCATATTCTATCTACTCTACTTATTTTTGTGGACTATATAGGTATTTGTGTGTTTGCATGGTGGGTACAGGATAGCCTTGTACAGTGAGCAACAAATATCTTTTACGATGTGGTCTATCCTACATGCGAGCATCGCTACAAGCATGCAAACACTCACATACATATTGAGTCCCCCTTAAGTCGATAGAATATGGGTCATATGAGGATCTTACTACTGTTTTGGGAAATTCCATATTCTATCCAATATAGCCTCGGTGGAGCACTCAAGCTATGGTAAGGAAAAGAGCCGCCTGAAATCCTTAGGTCTGATTTTTTCGTACCGGTCCCTAGGTCCCAGGGGCCCGAAAAGGGGCTAGGAAAAAAGCCAGTGGCACCTGGCTTTTTTCCTAGGGTCCCAGGGTTGATGCTCCACCCAACTTTTGGGGCACCTGGCTTCGTTAGGATCACAGTTTGGTTACCCCGGTGCCGGGCGGCTATCAGTTCATACCGTTCATATGAGCTACTGTCTAAACTCCTAGTATCCCCCTTAATAACCCCTATAGTAGTCCCCTATATAATCCCCTATATAACCCCCTTTAAGGAGTTTAGACTATAGCTCATATGGTAACCGAGTGTAAGTTCCTTAACAGCAACCCAGATTAAGCCGTCCGCGAGAAGCCCAAACCTGTCCCTTGATGTCATCCATAAAATCATTGCGTAGTGTCTCGGGAGTCCCGAAATGACCTTGACACATATGCGCATATATCTATATATATATATACACACACATGCAGAGTCCCCCCTAAGTAGATAGCATTGCCTTCGGTGGTTGTGGCCTTTTCCCTAAACCTATTAGGTCAAAATTCAGCCAGCTGTAAGGTAAAAAGCAAGGCTGAAAGATTCTGGGAATTATGTTATAGGGGTCGAGCCTAGGAAAAGAGCGCGGATCACCTTCCTGAATGTTACCCCGGTGCCGGGCTGTATCCTCCCTTGTAGCCTTGACGGCCACCACCACCACCACCGCCGCCGCCACTGCCGCCGCCGCCGCCGCCGCCACCACCACCACCACCTCTTCCACCACTTTTGTAATGACAGGTAGCTATGAAATCTTAATGTAAGTTCCTTGACAGCAACGTAGTGATTCAAGCTACAATTGCCAGTTTGACTCCCTGAACATGCCCGTGGATTGTGGGCCCCTAATGTGGGGGAGTCTAGGGAGCCTTAAGGACACAATGTAATTCCCAATCTAGGAATCGGTTCTAGGCGGGCAACTGGTCGGGATTCCTATGGGTCCTTCAGAAGAGAAGCACATGTAGAGACTAGGGGGATCCCTCTGAAGAATTACGAGACCTTTCATGACCAGCCTCAACAAAAACATCATAACCAATGTCGATGTTGAATCTCCGAAGTCTCAGTATATCTGCCAGGTGTATGTCTTCATATTCCTTCATGCCGGCGGGAGGTCAAGACAACTTAAAGATACTTTAGGGGTCGGGATGTTCCAGAGATACCTGCCGTATCATGGCATCAACCGTCTGCCGACCCGGCATCCTTAGTGCTCTAACATGTTGCCACACTAAATCGCCCACACCGTTTTCTGCCTACCTCAGCTATATAAGGGGCCCTTAACCGCGCACCAACAAGCATAAATACCACATGGCTACAAGACAAGTGCGTGCCCCCCCTCCCCGTCCCCTAAAGGAAGCCGATCCAACCCCCTAAAAATGAATATCCGCTATATATGAGGAAAGGTGATCTTTATTTTGTGCAGGGGGGTTGGGAGGTTAACCATAATGGATGGGGACTACCCTCTAGGCCCTAAAGCAAGGAGTCCTAAGTCACGTCCTGAGACCAGCTGCCTGGAGCTGAAAAAGGGACTGCTCATGCAGCGACCTTAGCCGCTGTAGTGCAGCCTCAAAGTCCGAGAGGGCTGTGGGCACCTAGCGCAGGGTGTACGAATTCTGCTTTAAGTTATATTGGGGGCTATATAATGCCATCTAGGGATACTGGAAAGCAAAATGGAAACTACTATTTAGGGTTTAAAGTTTAAGGTTTAGGGCTTGGGGTTTAAGACTTATAGGGTTTAGACTTAGGGCGTAAGTCGAGGTTGAGGCTTAGGATTTTCGAAGTTGGGGGATTATGGGCCCTTTACGCAGTCCTTGTCACTTGTTGCTTTAATGTAGGGGCCTTTATATATATGTATACATGTTTTGCCAACATCACTTTCAGGTCTATTTCAGGCACCTGTATACTACAAGGGGTCTTGAATTATAATATTGCTACATCTACATTAAGGTTGCAGGCTTAGGGGAGGCAAAGTCTGGCAGAGGCAAACTTGAAAGGCCAAACTGGCACTTCCAGATACTATCAAACACCATAGGTAGGGCAAAGGCAAAGAGGTCCCTTGTGGACGTAAAGAATGCAAATGAATTTATGAGGGAAAGCCCAAAGAACACAGGCAATATCCGTGCACAACGAAGCCTGAAAGCATTTACTAGACTTTTGGGGAACCAGGAATTGACTAGTGTTGACAACGTATCTAGCAGGTGGTTACTATCATATCTTGAAACTCAATTTTCACACCAACATACACCCAAATCTTTACCTGGTTAAGTAGGCCCATTGTTAGAGAAACTCCGAATACCCCCCCCCCCCGAAGAGTACTCAGTCCAGTACAGTAGCAGGGGGGTCGACAAGGCATGTAATGCTGGTTAGAGCAAATTCTGCAGGCGGGAATCAAGGCGAGAGGGGGTTTGGTCTAAGGTTATTAGGTTCAGGGTGCGGGTGGGCAGCAGTCGTGTCTTGGGGGTCAGTGCTTGTGTTGCAGGGCCTGGCGGGTAAGTGGATCTTTGTACTTGAAGAATTTCTGCCCCTGCGCCTGCGGTGCATCCAAAGGCTCAACTATTGACGATTCCTTGGGAAACGTCATCTTTGATGCAGGCTGCGGCGGTTGTGCCTCAGAGTCTGCATATGAAATCTAAAGATAGAAAGCTGGCAATTGTGGGGCTGCCTTGGGACGCCAAGGGAAAGCCAGGGTAGCAATGAGGTAGCCAGCTTTGTTCTTGAACCTCCGAGGGTCAAGTTCAGCATACATCCGGTGCCGTCTCTCAAGTCTTTACGTAGTCTTTACTTACAACACCTAACATCCTGCTCAAAATAATTGTGGAGGCTGTAAGACGTCCAGGTATACTTAACAGAACCGGCGTGTTCGGTGGCTTTGGTGACTCAGACCATAGGATCTCCAGGCAGACTTTCATTGCTGGGGAAACTGTAAGACGTTGATCTTGGGCCTTCCCATCCTCAACCAGAATGAGAGCATGTTTCGAAATATTCTACTAGTCAACAAGGACCCGCAGAAGCCTAGCAGTAATAAGTAGAAACCACGTCTAGGAATGATCTAACATGCATCAAGGTCGTCAAGGCTTTGATCTACAAGATTTCGTGTTAAGACTTCTCAGGTCAACATACAGTTGATTGTTTGAGACCACACAAGGTGAGGGTCTTCACGTTTGGGCACCCGCATCCCCAGTGTGTAGAACAAATGGGAATGGTGATAGTACTTGTCCTATTCCCCAACATCACAAGGCGAAACTAATCTGCCTGCACTCCTTCCACATGGACCGTGTTCTTTTTTGGGCCCTTTTTGTCTATGCATGCTTTCTTGGGGAAGAGAACGTAGAAGAGGACCACGCCAGGATACGGCATTGACAGCGTTCGCAGCAACTTGCCCATGACCTGGCTGTAGACTCTACTTGGAGGTTCATGGGACTTAGTGACGACTTATACTGAGGTTAGACCCATTTTAAGCAGCGGTATATCCCTCTCATAAGTAGTTACTAAGCTGAGTTCCATGAATCTCCGAGTAGACACTCGGGTTAGCTTCCGAAGTCGGGCTCTCACGTAACGCTCCTTGGACAAAGTGTCCCCATGTTCTGGGAATATCTGTTGGGGCTCTCATGTGCAGAAAGAAGACAAGGTCTCCCGTCTCCCACTCGTGGTTTGCATGCTTCTCTTTAACGGAGTCCTTCTGGTCAGGCTTCCCAGTTGATTAAAGCAAGAGGCAAGAGGTCCCACCGGATCTGTCACCCTTGTCTTGGGCCCCAACAATAACAATCGCTTCCGACTATTAATAAAACCACCCTCATAATAAATAATCCAGGGCCTAAAAATCCCTGATGAGCATTTTGAAAGGGGCTGTACTACTTTTAGAAGGGGCCAGACCATCATGAATTAGGAGGTTCTTGAAGTCATCAGAGGAGCATAATAGAAAATCCAAAGGAATTAGGGATCCCTTGACATCCTTGGTTTTGGTTGAATTTCATATGGGTTTATAAAAGGATTCTATATACAAGAACTGAATGCGATTTTGATTGATATTATTACAATATTTGCCGTGTTTAATTAAATCTCAATTCAATTTCATTTGATTTTAAGATTTTTTCAATTGATTTCAATCGATTTCAATTGATTCTAAAAGAGTTCTAATTGAAGTTCAAATGATTTTGGCGGGGGTGTAATTCGATTTCAGTTGATCTTAAATGGAATGTTAATTAAATTTCAATTGATTCTAACGGGATTTTAATTCGATTTCAATTGGTTTTATAAAGCATCCTGCAGTCACTGCACTACACCGCGGGATATCCCCCGCACCACAAGCCTAATGTGTTTACCAGAAGCCCTCCACTTAATTTCCTTTATGCAAAGCCGCAATCACCACAAGCCGTCAGCATGGCTTCGCCAGCTGTGACTTTCCGCTCTATTTGTGTCTGTTTATGTCTGTTTCTTTAAACGTAAACCGCCTTACAAGCATAACTGGCATTTCCCCCAACTTCTACTGGAGATAGCGATGCTAGTACAGTTGCCCATGCTTCGGCTGCATAGGGTGAAAGGATGCGACCTACATTCGTTGCTGACGCTGTCTGAACACTCAGCATGCACTCTCACCTGGTGTTGCAAACTCCAGCTGCAGATCTTGACCAAATTGCATGCCATGCTTCCTAATGAGCCCCGCGGCTGCAAAGCCATGTGTCATGTTGGCATGTCAGCAGCATGGGATACGCTTGACCTTCTACCCCTGTCCCAAAATGCCTGCAGAAAACTGCATCTCGACCCGAGGGAACTTGCACAGCCTCCATTCTCAGTCAGAGCCACAACAACTCCCTCTACAGCCTCAACGGTTTGCAATGATATAACGAACGCCCAACCCTGCCACTGCAAAGCAATCCCAAGTCAAGCCCTTTCACTGCAACGAAAAGCCCAAAACAAGCCCCCCATGTCGCGCCGCATGGGGCAGATTGCGAGGACGCTCCTCGGGCACCTCGGCATCTAAGGCTGCACTGATCGGTTAGGCGTCACACCTGACAGATAATGGGAATTTCTAAGGAAACCAATTAGGAGTCCTATCAGGAAGCATGCAGGAGTAAGGGTACGGGTGTTTTGGCTACGTTCAATTTACAGGGCCTGCCGCTTATGTACGATTCGCAGTTGCCGGCTCGGACTTTTGGGTTGCAGCTTTTTGTGGGGTTCAGGCTTTGCCAGCATGGGAGGTTGTCTCATGGGCTGTGTAAACACAGCAACAGTATCAAAATAGCTATGCTAAGGCTACTCAAGGTATCAGCATGTAGAACTTTTTGCACATGTTGGCTTCTTTTCTTCAGCTTCCATGGTCTTTGGCCGCACCACTGCAGCACGCGGCTCTACCTCAGGTGCACAAGCATCAAACTGACTCAAACTTGGTGCTACCGTAGGCAAAACTCCGACAACATTCCCCAGATCATCCCAGATCTCTCCTCATCCCCAGAAAGAAGTACAAGCAGGCACAGGAAGTGCGATGGAGAACGGCAAGGTACAAGCACGATGCCTGACATGTTGTGACAGTGACTGTGACAACAGCATTGCAAGACTAGATGCCTTGCCTCATCATAATGGACACCACAGAGGGCAAGCATTCGAAAGTCAAACAGCCCCAGCATGCTTGAATCAATGCCAGAAATGCGGCCCTTGCTGGATTCTGGTAGCAGTAAAGCCTCTCTGACTTGGGGCCGTAGAATTCTTGTTTCCGAAATGTATCTCCATCCAAAACTCCTCGAATGCTGGCACATGCTTAGCATGTAACTGATACATATCCCATTGAGGGCAGGCAGCTGTTGCTTGCAATCCTGCTCCACTTCGTTGGTGGGCGCTGCTGGGAGAAGTCGCTCATTGACAAACCTTTGCATCAGGATGCATCAGGACAGGAGGCATTCAGGACATCTTTGTGCACCTGACACACACACGTGCAAAACAAATGGTCTGCGTAGCTCAGAGTGAAAGGGCAGTAATGAAGTTTGCTTTGTGGCCTTGCGCTAAGGAGTTTCCTGTGCAAGGTTTTGGGAAGGTTTCAGTCATTCACGAGTAGTAAAGAGGGAAGTAGTGCTGGGCATTTTGGCTTTGACACGCCGCGTGTTTTTCCGCACGGCAGTGCCTGCCTAATTAGGCATTTTCAAGGCCAGCAAGGCCACAGAACGATCGAAGTCAATTCTCGAGATGATAACCTTTCAACACATACTAATACTGACACTAACAAAATCAAGCAGCACAGCCGAGCGGCACACCATTAGGGCGAGCAAACACTTGCAAAAGGTTTTAAGTGGAGCAGAATAAGACTTCAAAGGAGATACTCGAGCTGATCTCAAGTGGGCTCGAGATATATAGTACCCCTTAAGTGGAAATAATATTACACCGCATGATAGCAAGCTCCCTATAATTATACCCCAACTTCTAT
>CAJNIZ010009169.1:32260-95327 GCA_905231905.1 Symbiodinium pilosum
TAGGCGGGAGCTGATGTACCCCTTATGTGGATAGAATATTTCACCACGATAGCAAGCTCCCTATAATTATACCCCAACTTCTATCTACTCGAGGAGGTTTATGGGCATAGCGCACTCCATCGAAGGGAGGGAAGTTCTGCAGTCATAGGCGGGAGGTGATGTACAAAAGAGGCTATGCAGTGACGGCCTGTAGTTGTAGCAATGATGGTTGCGCATCCTTAGCCCTACACCCCAAATCGCGGTTTAGGCCTTAGGGGTGTGCCTGAACTGTTCCAAAAGCCCGGTCAGTTACGTGATAGGATTCTCCTTCCCACGTCTGGAAACCTCCTGCTCGTAGGTAAGTGGGTTTTGAGGCCCTAAACCTTCAAACCCTAACCCCTGATCCTAGCTAATGCCTGACATGCAGGTACCTTGGAAGCCTAAACCCTAACAAGCGCCGCGTGGCTGATCAAGACGACCCACTGGATCACCAAAGTCTTCCTGCTGGTAGAATATGAAGCTGTGTGAAGCTGTGAGTAGGCCAAAGTGACCCTTGTCCAGCAACGCCGGCAGGAATTTGTTGGGGGTGTGGATGTCTAGAAGGCGGTCTACCGGGATTATATAAGGATTGTAGAAGGACATTTGTCGAACTTAGCTTCCCCTGTTTTAATCCCCCACAGCGGACCCCCTCTTCTCATACGGCTGGCAAACTGACGGTATGCGTGATCAGCCTGCAGGTATGACAGCTCTTAACAAATCCATGTCAGTACCGGGGTTCAGGGTTGAGGTCTTGATTGCAATAGGAATTGATAATGGGCCTCCCCACTCACATTATCTTGATAAGAAGCTCTCGCGCATGCTGATTCTGATGTATCAGAGGTAGTTTTCATAATGAGGGGTCCCTTATAGGCCCCCGAAGAAGCTATAGCAAAGAAGGCTTCAAATTTTCAGGAACTCCCAAGTTGGTTCCTCTGGCTTTGTGGGGGTTGCCAAGAATTATTGGTGCCTGTACTTAGGGCATGTGCCAGAACCAAGGTCTCCAAGAGGTATCCGAGGATCCTTCGGGCACCCCCGCCCATATTTTGGCATTCACCCCTATGTTCTCCAGACAACCCGGGCCTGAAGAGATAGGAGCCTCCCACAAATGATTTGCAGGTAGCGCCCACAATGCTCGGAATCCAGCTTGAACACGTCATAGAAACCTTGTGAGGGATGTGGAATGCAATAATCCTGCTTTAGTTTCCCTAAAGTTTGAAAAGGTTCCTGCTTCATGAAGCAGTCACGCACTGTCCGGCTTCAGGACAACGTGAAATCTTCTCATCGAAGACTTTAACTTCAAAGGTTTATGAGCAAAGGGATTGCGGATGATTTTGATCTGAGGAATTAAAGAGGCAGTGCGTGGAGTTTGGGATTTGGTGTTGGTACCATGGTCCAGGCAAAGGTCTCTTGAAGAAGGGCTTCAACGGAGAAGCCTCGCATCTCACAGGCAATTCGAACTCTTGTGACCTGTTCATATGTAAATAAGTATATATGCATATATAAAAGCTCAGCGCGTATTTTGTCCAAGTGGCGGTTACATTGGTTCGGCTTCTCCTCATAGCAGCACAAAAGCATTGCACAGTTCTGCTAAGAGAATATCTCGGATGCAAGGAGCATTGTTGCGGCTGCTGTAGTGCCACTACTCAACGGGCAGTCTTGCCCGCAAAAGCAGGTGAACCGCCAGCCTTATTTCGGCACCGCCCAACATGCGCCAAATCAAGCCGTAAATGATCGTAAGTGTCAACCACTAACTCGCTGTAGGACAAAGAAGCAGTCAACTGGAGTCAGGAGAAGTCTGCACTTTGCAGTAGCAAATGCCTGATTATTCAGCCTCTTCGGGAACCTTCATTGCATCATGGAGCTCATTGACTGCATGGCGGCATGAGTTAGGGTCCTCCCCGGTGACCACTGACCAGGTGATGTCCTTTCCTGAGCTTTCATTTCCCAACTCTCCCTAGGATCCCAACACCTAGATGGTGGTTTCCCAAAATAAGGGGATCCCAGCATAGACCAAAACATACTATGGTCATTATTATAGGGACCCACAAAAAGGTACCAATAATTTTGGGAAGCCCCCAGATACATCTGGAAGAACGGTTGGCGTGTGATTCATGGGAAACTTCAGGATCCTGTACTTCTTGATGGGCCCCTTTGAAGCGCACTTGGGGTCTTATGCGACCTACGAGGCAGGACATGACCTGGCGTCTGCAATATCAATATTCAGTCTTCAAGCGATTCCCGAACACCTGGTACATGGTTTTCCTCATGCACCGCAAATTGCCTTGATCTTTCCGCAAAACGACCTAGAAAGTCATCGCAATCCGCGGGACAACTCAGAAGTAAGAGATTCAGATGGGCTACCTGCTTGCCAAGACTTTGGGCCGTATCCATAGATGTCCGGCCGGCTGGACCTGAGCCAAGCAAAAATGTCTTACCTACCCAGACCGTCCAGGGATGTCTAGGATTTAGGATGGTAATTGAGGGTTGAGGATTTAGGCTTCTTTGGTGACACGAGAAAAAGTTTACGTTTTTTGAATTTGGCTTTGCGGCTAAGAGGCTGGAGGTGGGATTTAGGAGATGTCTGCATTTGGGGCAACGCATGCAGGATTTTTGGTCGTCTAGTAGTATGCGAAAGAGGGGCCTCCACTCGAAACTAATGCAGAAACTCCTTTCTGGTTTTGCATCCGGAGCATGTTTTGTTTGCAAGACACAGGTGCTTCTCGTTATCCGCAGATATATGAGGAGGAAGCTGAGCCTGCGGCACGTCGAAGATGTCGCCGTGGCAGGACATCAGCATTCGGTCCTTAACACGTTCGCGTACGAATAGAGAGGAGACCAACGCAGTTTCTGTAACCACCGGCAGCTTGGAAGAAACAACCCTCTCTTACAGAAGGTTGAGTTAGCCTCCTTCAGGATCCCACCAAGGCTCGTTGCTGCACGAATACTTTGCGAGCTGCTCCACGGTCAGTGTTCCGACAGACCTAAGAAATTTGCATGCAACTCTCCCAGAGTCAGGATGATGTGAGAAGCACAGCGAACTCCAAAAGCCTTTTGGCTGGCTGAGGCTTCGAAACGGTGCACTCCTGATCTAGGCGAAACGGAACTGAATCACAAATTTAAGGACCCCCAGCATGGACACGCTTGAGCCGCTCCTAAGCCGTACACTTGACGCTAAATCACTATCTGCAGCCCAGCAACGCCTTGTGGTCAGGTGGAAGCTTCACGTTCTGGCAAGACATTGGCTATCGGTCCGGGACTTGGTTGAAGTTATGATCGGAAGAACTACAGTACCTGGACCATATGGCCCCGTAGATAGAATGTGGGGGATATGGGGATCTCATTATAGAATACCTCCATATTTTATCTACTTAAGGGGGACTATAGACTCTAAGCAGTAGGCTGCGCTGGCCAGTAGCACATGACAGAATGGACTTGGCTCAAGTACATGCGGCCCACATGAGCTATAGTCTAAACTCCTAATATCCCCGTCAGTAAGCCCTTGATAATCCCCTATGTATACAACCCCCTTTAAGGAGTCCAGACTACAGCCCATATGCAGACCTGTTCAAGAAACACCGCTAACATTACGCATCAGACTTTTTTGATGCAACCTGAGGCAGAAAAACATGAACGGCAGCCCCAAAGCCTCAAATCTAAGCCCAAACTGCAACCTTTTGCAACTGGCTTTGTTGAGCCCGAGGCTGGCTATGCAGAACCTGTTGCAAAAAGGGTCGCAACTTGAGGTCAAAGCTCTCAAATCCTGAGCCCTCTAAGGCCTAAACATCATCGCCAAAACTGAAGCAGCACACGCGAAACTCTAAGCCCTCAAACCGTGCTGCCTTTGGCGGCTCCACCTGTGCTGGGCCTTTTGGCACCTGCTCTGTGCTGGAACGCTTTCCCGACACTGGGGAGGGGACGGTCATGTAGGGGATGGTTTGGGTCATGTGGGATTGCGTGGTTGGGTGGTTGGTAGTGGTTGTGGGATGTAAGGTTTGGGATTTCATTCAGGGCTTCGAGTTTTCAGGATGCGGCCTAGGAGAGGCCCTATATGCTTCCCATGGCAGGTGAAGGCGTTCAAGGACTGGAGAGAGACTTTAAAATTCTTGCTTATGACATCCAAGGCATGTGGCCACATGGCCGGAGACCCATGCGTTGCGGTAGGTAGACACCCTCTACACCCCCCAAACCCGACAGTGGATTTAGGATGGGATAGTTACGGAGACGTTTTACACGTTCACGTCTGTTATCTGTCAGGTGCGCTTCTGCAGATGAGCTCGAGGGGTATATAGAGATGGGGATAGGTACGTAATTAGGACTGCAAAGCTACACAAACAACCACTTCACAGAAAAGCAAGAGAACCAATCGTAGAAGCCAAGGAAACAATACAAAAACAACAAAGACACCAAACACCCTTGAATAGATGGCGGTGAGGGTTATCGAACAAAGGTCTGAGCTGTATTCAGCTTCCCCCAAAATCATACCGTGATGAAAGCCAGCAAAAACCCTCGAAAAAGATCACATCACAGTTCACCAGAGCCATCCTTTCTCTAGAACACTCCGCCGATAACAGGCAAAAACACCATAGTCATCATCATCTTCTTCTTCGCCAGGATACCAAACGTCCACAATGAAGCACGATTGCATCTCCATTAATATAAGGTTTTCCTATTGCTGGTCTTGGGCTCCGCCTCTGCCACTCGTTTGCGGCAGAGCTCCATGACATCCTCCTTGGTTTCAGGGACATCTTCGGGGCTTTCTCAGATTGGGGGGGGCCCTAACCAAGGGAAATTGAAATACGGGATGTATGAGGATCATGCCGGGGCACCTTAAGAAGTGCCCACGCTACCCTCAAATCGCACGGTACTGCAGTTGACTTGCTGCATTCGTTGGTTGAGGCAAGGTCAGGTGTACGAACGCTGTAAAGACGACTTCCAATCTTGTAGGTGTGGAAGGATCGTGTCTTTGAAAAGTCCACATGTTCATCAGAACAAGTACTTCGCAAGGGCCAACAATCTTGAGAGATCGTACGCGAACCCTGTTTACCGCCCTGCTTAAACTAATTTCCAGAAGCTAACGCAGTCAGGGTAACTTGCTGACATGTGTCACATTTCCCAGTCGACCCGATCGCATACCCCCCACAGATAGTTCAAAGCCGTGCCCAAAGTTCATCGCATATTCTCCTTTTTGTCACATGTTGCAGATCTTCTTCAACTGATCTAGCCGGCAGAGCATAAATTTTGAGGCTGCACTCAAAACAAGAAGGGCCTCTGTGGACATCATGCTTAGGGCCGCACATCATGCCTTCGAGTAGAAAATGCCTGAAGCCCTGATTTTGGAAATGTGCCAATAGCCGTCCCTATGCTACCCTGGATGCGTCCATGTTTGGATTGATCCACACCCCAGAGAACTCCCAGAGGCAAGTCTTGAAGCCCAGAAAAGAAGAGCACCTGCTTCATTGAGAAATCAGAAATCACCAAAACCCTGGCTTGCATTCCAGATTCTTTGATGCGCCGCCGCTGCTCCTGGAGCCCGGTAGCTGGCTTCAGGTCCCACCAATCACCAGTCAAATTCCTCTTAAGGTCTTAGAGCCTCTGCTCAAAATTTGAAGTGCTCCAGGAACATCTTAAGTACGGTTTAAAATGATTTAAACATGTTGCAACCAGTGCAGAACACCTCTCCGGTAGCCTGCTAGATGACCTGTACCATTGCCTGTGGCTTGCAAGAGCACATCCTTACGCGGAAAAGGGGTACCTTGTGCCTGAACCTTTTTGTAGCTGCCATAGTTCGCACAGAGCACGCTGGACCTGGGGATGTGTCAAAATATGGTGGCTTGCCAAGAGCCGCAAGCTTGCGGGACTGAACCTCTCCAGGCCCTCTAGTTTCGGCACGGGCAGAATATTGCATGCACTGGTTCATGCTAGCCGAAGCTGACCTAAGGAAGACCCAAATTCAAAAAGCTGTTGACATGCTGGACGACGGTCTCATGTGAGGTCTATGACTTGAAAAACCGTCAAGGGCCCCTCGGCCCCCACTTTCGTGACTGCCAGCTATCAAATCCTTATCATTTACCCCAATCTCTGCACGTGTCAAGCTACGCATCCTTTCAAATCCTTTCGAAATGACCCCTAAACTCAGTGTCCTGCGTGGGGTTTATCTTCCCCATTACAGGAGGTTCAGGTGGTGCTGGCTCCTCCTGGCGCTGCAGGAAACCTTGGACCCTCCTAGGCCTGGTCTTGGGACCCCAAACGCAACCCATGGAGTGAGGTGACTGGCCGGCATACAGTGCATGCAGCTTTATGAGCAGAAGTATAGGTGCCTGGGTGGGGTTCTGATAATCGGGAGGATCTGTTGCTTAATAAGGTATACAGAAGGAAGCGGAGTTGGCTAAAATGGTGCTAGACTCTATAGCTCTAAACCCTTGACCCTGTACACCCTATGAAATTCTAAGGGTGTACAGGGTTTTAGAGGGGAGATAATTGCTGAGATTTTGTGTGTACTGCAATCTTTGCAGCTTCTGGGGCAGAAGTTAGCAATGCCCCTGTGATGAAGTCATGAAGAACTCCCTAGCGGCAATGGCAACTCTGCACGGTCCACGGCCCTGGCCCGCCCTGCCTCAACCGCGTTCTCATCCGGGCGCTGCTCTTCCTGGACAAATTTATGAACCCTGTCACGAGCAGGAAACAAGCCTATATGAGAGAATACGGTCAAGCAATCGCAAAATGCGGCCAGCACACCTCCTCATCGGAGTCTTCGATGTTTGCAAACCTTGGCCCCAGCCTATGAAAGCAAAAAGTCCCTGTTTCTGAACTTACCTCGCCTGCAGTACGAGTAAATGAGCAGTTCCAGTTTGCTTGCGGAAGTCCATGGAGCTAAGCAGCGAGGCAGCCATCTAGGGCAGATCTCTTGCCAGCTGCCCTTTGGGGTCTGGCTACTCAAAGCGGCACGCCGAGGTCTGAACAAGTCTTCAGAAGGAAAAGCGTAAAAGTGTGGCAACACTGCGGCCAAACAGCCTTCCAAAGAAAAGCATACCTTACACAACAACCCGCGTTGCAAAGCTCCAAGCCTCAATCAGGCCTAAGCGCTCGCAACTGAACACCCCGCAACCGGTCCCCTGGACTCCGTGTAAGTCTACCTTCATGCAGGCCACCGAGAATAGTCGTTGTTGTACCGCTTTGGGTCATGGTGCTTCGCCACCTGCTCCGGCGCGGCCGTCACCTGACTTCTCGCTTGCACATCAAGCTTCTAGCCTATTCTCACACGTGCTACAGTCTAAACTCCTAATATCCCCCTTACTATCCCCTATAGTAGTCCACCATATATTCCCCTATATAACCCCCTGTAAGGAATGTAGCCTACATTCTCACATGGTGCTTTAGGTTTCTGCAATGAGTTGCGCATTGTATGCTGAGATAACCGTCTATGCAAAAATGTGGATACTGATCTCAAAGGGCCTCCTCGTTTGAGCACTGGGACACTACAATCGTGAGGGGTTAGTTCATTCAGCCCTCCTGACTTGGTTTGCTTTGGCCCTCTGTTCAATATTTCCAAACTTGGAAATTAACTATTGGGGAGTGTTCAGGCGGCAAGTTCACTGGGGACGGCTTGCGCAAGGCTTGTGTGCAAGGCTTATGTAGGGAGAAAGGAAACTATATAACGGGTATGTGAGGCCTATATTTTTCTACCCACCTGAAAATTCCTCAGGAACTACAGCATGTAAACCTTCACCATGTCTGTGTGTACCTAGAACCGCGTGCCGCGGGCGTACTCTAATGAGCACAACACGCAGGACACCCTCACACTTTCTTGCAACACTTTTCTGAAGTCAGTGTCCCAGGCTTCTAAACCCTGCATCCTCAAACAAATGAATCCTACATTGTGCTACACGGCCGTGACATTCCAAATGCTATCCGACCCTTACATCCTAGCTCTGAAGCCTGCACGCCCTTGATCCCGAGATGAATCGCCCATCCTAACCCTGCTAAGCCTGAACCATGCATATCCCTTCACCCTAGACCCTATACATGTGTACATGTGTACAAGTGCCAGATACATAGATCGATCTAATGCATATGTGCACATGTATAAACATATATGTATGCCATCTACATGACCGAATACTATACACACATACGTAGAGAAAAAAAAACATGTGTATGCATATAAACGCATAGGAGTTATAGTCTAAACTCCTAGTATCCCCCTTAATAATACTCCCCTATATATGTACATATCTTTCTTTACAGGGTTTAAAGTTTAGACTATAGCTCACATGTATGTTCACACGCAAAAATCCTTTAGCCCATGCCTGGGGCGGAGGGACAGGCTGCAAATCTTCGCGGGCCCGGCGCTGGCATATCTGGCCTCCAGCTTACTTATGGCAGCTTTCAAATCCTCAACCCTACCCCTTAACCCCCAAACCTGCAGAGATGTAGGATGTACTGTAGGAGTTTGGGATGAAGGGGTTTACTGGGTCAGGTTTTGAAAAATTCGGGGTCCTCTATAAAGGGATATATAGGGATTCAGGGTTTGGGGGCTTGTTCTTTAAAGGAGTGTGGTAATTGATGGCAAACATCTATGATGGAGGCATCATATTGGGAATATCAATCTTTGAACGGGGGGGGACGCGTTATAAGGGGGAGGGGATGAGTCGCGGCGTCCTTTTTAAGATTTGAGGTACCCGCAAATCGGATTTTGTGTTCAGGGTTCAGGGATGGCAGGATTTTCTCAAGACAGGGTAGTCTTAAGGCTCCTACGGAGAGCAGCTGCAGACAGATAGGACGAGAAAGATTCGATTGAAACTCCACTTTCCCAAAAAACAAAACCTCTGTTGAGTAGCAGGATGACTCAACGATGCAGGGTAGCAGGGAAATTTGACAGGTGTTGTAATTTGAAATGGGAAAGATAGATACGTGTAGCTTTGTATCCTACTCAGCGATTTCTCTCGCAAGATGCATGACGAATCGGCTGTTGAGTTCCCTGGATTGCTTGTATTCACAGGGTTTGCGCAGACTACGTGCGAAGTTTGACGCGGGGCTTGGGCCTAAGGCAACCCAAGTCTTGTGAGGCTTGAGGATTATGGGTAAAGGTTGAAGGTGGAAGATAGGAAGGACAAGAGCCTGGGGTCCGGAGTGTCCGACGAGCGAAATTCTCAATGAGGCTGCCTTACATGTGACTTGAGCACGCGTTGTATGAAGACACTTAGTGATTTCGAAAAGTACATAAAGCATGTGTAAATGTACGGCCGCCTGGCAACACAACTCCATTAGAAGTGGCTTGTGGCATCTGTGTTCACCAAGATTGAAGTCCACTCGCCCAACATCCATTCTAGAGCCTCACCTTGGACATGTGGACCCTACTTCGAGGCAAGGTCCCCACATGGCAGCAACCAGCAGAAAAACACTCGAAATGAAAACATGTCGAAAGCTGTCATCTAAGGGACTGGCCCATCTCAAGCAATGGGCACGAAACTGTGCTTCCCTGCTTGCTCTGGCTGAGGATACTCTCAGGACTTCTTATTGATGTGGGGGAATATTGCTTTTTGGGGAATAATACCCCAATGATGAAAAATCACCTGGAAAAGGACAACGGAGCATGAAATGAAATTGGGGTTATGTTGTGGCTGATAGGGATTAGGTTTCCACTCTAGTCTTTTCCCTGTAGACTGCTGCTTGCTGGACATTTCGGGAACTCATCCATCTCCTAGACCCGCCACCTACCTACCCTCTTTTTCCCGGACAGATACCCCTATTTAAAGGTACAAGGAGGCTGGTTTGAGGAACTCCCAAGGAACATGCATGTTGCTTGACTTCTTCCGCAGACTGTGGGAGCCGGAGCCAGGCGGTCACTTTGATCTGCTGGTTGTGATATATAGAAATACGAGCTGGACTGGAAAAGAAAATGGAAACCATTATTTAAGGTCGAGGGTTTAGGAAGATTGTATTGGGGAATGTAACATTGTCAGCTGCAACTTTTGTTCGAGGGAAATATGTCCTTCAATAACGGAGAATCGAATGGAAGAGGACAAAGAACATGAAAGGACGCTGGGATTGTATTTACGTTGTGTTATCAGGCTTACTGGTCGTAGTGGTGCATGAAGGAATGGAAAAGAAAATGGAACCTACTACAGGATTCAGGATTTAGGGGAAGTTTAGGGCTGAAGGTTAGGAGTCACGGAATGAACATGGAAGCTGCTGTGAAGTATAAGGTTTCTTTTGGGGCTGCTAGAGGGAACCCTACCTCCCTTCCCTCCTAAAGACCAGCAATTTCAACAGGCACCCATGTGTAGGACCTAGATAGGCCTGTTGCCAAAGATTAGTGTGACAAGACATGAGCGGTACGGTAAAGGGTTACGGGTTAGCACCTGACTGCATCTAGAACCTTCCTACCAAGCGCCTTTCGAAAGGGCCCGAGCAGCCACTTTGAGGGCTCTTCAGAAAGGATTCTCATGCTTTTGGGGGTATGCAAGAGAACGTCCACATCCACAACTTTCATATCTCTTTACTTCCGCGCTCTTGGAAACAAGCTTCAGCTCTGTTGTGTTAGCTCGGTTCCCAGAAACTCTCTTTCTGACTGCTGACCTGACAGCCCTTCCGTCTACAAATTAAACCATCTATGCGTGTTGCTTGAAAGCCTGTAGGGCCGGCACCCAAAGCACATGCATGGGCTTGATCCTGCCCAACATCACCCTGCGGCCACACTTCAGCGGGAGGGATGATTTGCTGCTAATCTCGAATGGCGACAAAGAAGCACTCCCCCAATGTGAGGAAGAACCACATGATTTTCGAGAATGAAGCGCCATATGCAAATACCTGCGTAGGAGCAGCAAGACAGCTCCTTGTTTCGCTCTGGCAGCACGTTCCTCTGCAAACTATGTTAGCAATTTGAACAAAGCAATGGCACTTCGTGCGACAAAGTGGCCTCTCATCTGGCATGTTGCACAGCAAGGAACATGGAAGTTTCCCAAAGTAGAGGGGCCACCAATATAGAACCCAAAATACTGTACTCCTTATTATGGGGATCCCAAAACGGTACCCCTAATTTTGGCAAACCCGAAATAAACCCCATATACCCGATAAATCCCCTCTTTAAAGGTATCCCTAATTTTGGGAAGCCCCCCAATTAGCAGGCCCTGATTTTGGAACTATCTGGGTGACATCGAATGCTGCACTACTGGCCTCAGATTTGTAGGTCCGGTGACCATCAAGGCTTAAGGTTTAGGGTTGGGCTTAGGGTTTATGGGCTGTGCTGGAGGTAAGTCAACAACCACCATTGCTGAAAAACTCGACATTTGTGCAGGTAGACCATACACACTTAGGCTTCAGGAAGGCTAAACCCCAAACCCTGAACCCTGGGCTAAGCTCAAACCCCGCCTTCCATGGGCGCCTTCGAAGGCAGCCAGGAGGGGTTCCAGTGGCCAGGGCCTTCGAAATCCGATCTAGAAAGGGGAGGCCGGGAAGGTGCAGAAATCAGAGGTGCACTGGGGTCTGTGTTGGAGCTCCTGTTTCTGCAATCTACCACAAGCTCTTTTGAGAAATCATCTGGCATATGATTCTAACATGATAAAACCTCCGTACAACTTCAGGAATCGCCCTTCACCTCTTTCAGGGTCTTTCTGTAGTAACCAACATACCCAGTCCTCAACAATGAAGTCCGGCATGGTCTTTGCAAGTTGATCACAATCATCAGGATGTGACGCTGCGGGGCGTGCGGGAGATGCGTGGGTCTGAGGGTCTGCCGGGGGTAGCGAGGAGCTTCCGCAAGGTCTGATACTTTCTGTGGCTTCCTGTGAGCTAGCATGTTCCTTCTTCGCCTAACCCTAACATCAAACGCAGCGTCAAACGTAAGAAGTCATGGACAATGGATGACAACATAATGCACGGCAAGCCCACGTGACATTATGTGCCTCTTTGGATCTGTCAAGGGGTGCACTTGATTCAATTTTATTGACTCAGTCTAACTAGCACCGGTCCCATCCTCTAGGTCAAAGCCAAAAGCGTGTAGCAGGACACGAATGCAACAGATCGCCCCAATATCTGCAGAATCCTTCAAACACGCCAGGCCCTTTAGCTTCAAAGCTGCGAGAAACAAAAAATGAAAACATAATCACATCAAGGGGCCACTCTGTCACCATGGAGTCCACAAGATCCTCAAACTGGAGATGCGCTGCCTGAGTTGAAGGCTGTGGCGCGAGGAGAGGTCTCATACCCCCATTCCAGCTTGGCCTTGGAAACTTTGGCAGGTTGGCCCCTAGATGATTTCCCAAAAAGCACAAAATCCGTCAAACCTTGAATGCAAAGGCCTCAGGCCTATAGGGCCTCAAGACCAAAAAGTGACTGTGACCCCTCTTATCATAATGTCCATCTGGTTTTCCAGTTGAGTCTCCATTGCCATATATACCCTTATACCCTAATTCCTAGTACGGCAGTGATGTACCCGTATGCCTTATACCCTAAACCCTACTCAGGCAGTGCTGTCAAGCCACAAAAGCTGCGCCTGACAGGCTTCCCAGCAGAGCTTCAACACCTCGCTAGGACGCAAGAGCGCACTGTACAAACCTTACCGGGCTATACCTGAACCTTAAAATATGTAGAATAATGTTTCTGTTGGGCTATGTGTTGGAGTTTTGGGCTATTAGTCTAACTACTTTTGAGGTCCAGGTATAGGGTATATACGAGCAACGGAGAATCAAGTTGAACAGCAAATGGAACATGAAATGTATTTTTTTGTTTTAGCAGCATGATGCGACTTTTTCGTTGAGAAGATGGCTGTACAACTGTCAGAACAGCTGCTCTTAGAATTCTTGATGAGGGATCTAGATAGCAAGGGTCCTGGTCGGAGCCGGAAACGCGTCACTAGGCATATGTCTGCTAGTATACGAAGTATATGATGAAGCATTATGTATATACACATGTTCACCACGCACGTATTTGTGTATACATATACTATGAATAGGTGCGTGTGTGCATGTTGCAAGCAATTTTTGAGTATCTCTCCATATTGGGAATCTGGCAAGCACAGCTCTCAAGAATATCCTAAGCCCTAAGCCCCAAAGCCAAAACCCCGAACCCTTAAACTTCAAACACTAGGTCCTAAATGCGAAATTCTCAACCCTAAATCCTAAACCCTTCATGCGAAGACAAGACTTGCCCTCATCCACTCGAGGCAAGGTACTGTTGCCCTCTCCACTTCGCAAATCAGTGGCCTGAACTCTGCCGCAGGTTCTTGAAATTGTGGGTCCTTCCGGGGGGGATTTCGGAATTATCATGTTACAAAGTTTCTCAGAAGACTTCCCCTCAAACTGGTTCAGCCTTTCAACGTACGGACAAGTGGGTGTGCTGCAAATCAGGAAATACAAAAGGAGACTTAGCTTGTCAAAGTCTGTCCTAAATATCCCACTTACACGCATAGGGGCTTACCGCATGGCGCCTACAAGTGTCACTTCCATGCCAGTCTGCTCCCAGATTGCGGGCGGTGCTTCGCAAATGTCAAGCTACTTGTGGAGTTAGCTCCTGATTTTGCATTAATATGTTGATGCAGTCTTAAACACTACCTGGACCCCAAAAGTAGGTAAACTAATGGCCCCAAATCCCCAAATATGCCAAAAAGGTCATTATTCTACATATTTTGGGTTAGGTAAAATTGTGGCACAGACTCCCTAAGTATAGCCAAAAACGGTCATTATTCTACCTATTTGGGGTTCAGGTATTATGCCTTACCAGCACTCACTTCAAGGTTGGCTCCGGTAGTGTGTAGAAGCCACCACCCCTGCAGATCCTGTATTTCCTGGTGTGGTTAGTCGGGAATAACAAGAATATAATCCCTGCATAGGCCCTACATATTGTAGTCCCCTGTTCCCTACCAACCCCCAGTAAGTATAGCGATGACACCACCCAAGTCTTTTGAGTGGTCAGCATCCTTCACGTCGGTGTCATCTGTGAAGTCGACGTGGCTGTAGTATTCAATGAGGATGTATGCGTGACACACTTGCCCCTGTCAAGTTGTTTTGCAATGTGAGCTATAGTCTAAACTCCTAGTATCCCCCTTAATGAGCCCTATAGTACTCCCCTATATGATCCCCTGCATAACCCCCTTAAGGAGTCTAGAATACAGCTCATGTAGATTAAACTCCCCTTGCCAATCTACGGATCTCTACGTGCCTGGCCCCTCTGGTGTGTCCCCCCGTATCTCAACAGTGCTCAAAAAGGTTTCCACTGAGGTCATTGCGGCCTTTTCAGCCAGGCTCCTTGTGATAGGGCAAGGCCTGCATGGCAAGGATTCGGAGGCCCATCTGTCCTTTATAGGGGCCAGGCAATGATCTGGGGGGGGGATGCTGACAGCAGCAAATAGATAGATCCATCAAAAAATTGAGCCCGATCCCCATGGTGAAACCCGTATTCTCCCCGCAGAGGTCACTGCCCACCTGAACTCTAACTTCATAGCATTTGCAGGCGTGCTCTGGTTCTCATTTTCAGATGCAAAAGGTTGAGAAATCGCTCCCACCACATATTAGCGGTTTGCATTTCCAGGCTCTGTAACCAACTAAACTCAAGGCTCCCAGTGGTTCCATGTCATGATTTCCGTAGTCCAGAGGTAGCTTTGCCTAAGCCACCCCGCAAACAAGATCCAGGAAGCCAGCACAGCAAAGCAGCATGGGCTGACGCGTAGCTTTTGTTCTGTCAGTTCTGCTTGTCATTGAAACATTAATTGCTTACGGGGTTGAATCCGCAAGATGCCAGCCTCATCTAGAAAGGCAGGCAGCTTGGGTTCTTGGATAAGCGGACGAATGCAAGATATGGCAACCATCACCGTACGGCCATTGCTGCCAGCGCGTACCTACTCCGGATACGGGCCTGGGCTGGGGAACTCAAAAGTACTCCCTGAACTGAGGGCTTGGCGACATCATCGCACCGCGTAGCCTGGGATGGCAATGTCCCTCCATCAACCCATGCTGAGGCTACCAGCGAAGACTGCTTGGATCAATGGTGCATGTAAACATGTTCCAAAATTAGTGGGCCTTCGTGAGTCCGAATTATCAAGACTTGAGACTGCAACGCTTCGACCCGGTGTGGAACATGAAATGTGGGGATATAGGACGTGTGCAAGGATTGATTCATCTACTCTCAAGTTTGGCATAGCTGCGAAGGACAGACCCTTGCTTGAGCGAGGTAAGTATGGGGCAGCTCTACGACAAGGAACCCACAGCCCCGACCAATTTTTCCGCGTTGAAGACATATGCAGACACGCGGCACGTGAAGGGCCCGGCGACGCTTATCTTCCTGGCTATGCGGTGCCTGCGTCACTGTGGGAACTTCCCTCAGGCAGGGTGCTCTCATGGAATTCTGGAATCAAAGTTCTGATTGCACATGGCCCTCAGAAAAGGCACAGAACGTCTTGGAAAGACCCAAAACCTTGTCAATCTTCAGGAACTCCCTTGGCAGATATTTCATTGAGGGCCCACATGCAAGCATGAAAGGAATGCCTGTTTTCCGGTTTACCACCAGTCTGTCTGTTATACAAGAGATTCGACTTTTGCACAGTGCACATATCTGTACACTGTACAAAAGTCAACAACTTTGCAGCACAATGCAGCTCCTGCATTACCCACCCGAAAGGCCATCTCTGCGCATAAGAATAGATAAAGACAAGGCTTCCTGAATGGTCCATTCTGGTCCAACAAGCGGATTTGCGAGGACACTGGGATTGAAGGGCTCATGTAGGGATCTCATCCTCCCAATATTTCTGGCGGGTCATCTTAATATCCTACCTACAGCCCCACCTTGGAATCTACTTCAAGGGTAATTAGCACGCAGCCTTGATCAACGCGTGAGCTGCCGATGCCACCACGTCCTTGCTTAAACTGTTTTGGCCAGTCAGGGGCAGTATGGAAGTTTCTGAAAGCATGGTCGTTTCCCGTGGCCGTAGCAATAAAAAGGCCAAAGCTTTGGCGAATAGAATGGAACGTTTATTTGCAGACTTGCGAGTATGAACAATTGCGCATGTCTATGCATAAGCCTGCAAGACTTTTTGTCCCAAGTGAAGTGCTTGGAATGCAGCTCACAGGACTTGCAATGCACGGGCTCGAAGTACAGCTCAACAAATGCAGATAACAGAAATGTCAGAGTGGCTTGCTCACTTCCGTCAGGTCCTGCTGTCCCAGGTGCAAATGGGGACCCCTCCTGTTAGATAGGATCCTGGTTGCCGGGAGAGGATTGCAAGCACACGGCCATTATTAATGTGTCCAAGAGCGCAGCTGGAGCAGAGTATCGGAAAGCCGTGCATTCTGCCGGGTCCTGAGGCAGTATAAATTTTCGGTTTAGGGGCGGATCTTGAAGTTGCTGGGGCTGATAGTTGACCTGAACCTCCCAGCAAAATGGATAGGCTCTCAGGAAGCCTGGTAACTTGCCAAATATGCTGCTCTCAGCATAAATACATCCTGCCGGACTTGCAGGATGCTCCTCAGTATCCAGCAAGGACATTTCTGACTCAATCTCCCTGCCCTGGTATTGGAACAAACCCTCCCTATGATGCGGACAGCTGAGATCATAATCATTAGAGTCTGGCACTACGCAAGACCTGTACTTGGTTGAGGTAGTTCCCAAAATTAGGGTCCAGTTTTTGGCACCCTAAATATTAGGTGCCGTAATATAACCTATAACCAAAAGGGGCCGACGATTTTGAGAACAACCCACTGGAGAAGAGGGAGCTTTGGCTGCTACTGGAACGCCCTCCCGCCTCTTGCACCTGCGCAATCAAATCTGCCTCAGTGTCAGGGCAGAGACCTCATCCTTCCTGAGCCACGAATCCCCTAAATTCAAGCTCCATGCAAATTTACCCAAAAAAACATGTCTATTTGAAATTGCATACTAGCAAAGCGCATCCAACAAACTGAAAGCACGCACCGGGCTCCCCACGTTCTTTACCCGCAGCTCGCCGGCGCCTGATGCCACAAGTTCAAGCTCCGCTGGCATATCAAAGGAGGCGGAATCTGCGAATCTTCTTTGGCCTAGCATGCCACGCAAAATAATTGTAACCGCAGCTTCACGGAAAAGTTTTACGCAATGCGTGGAGCTTCTACTCTGGGCCAAACTGGCGCTTTGCAGTGGACAGCACAGTGACCTTCAGAGCTCAGAACAAGTCAGGGAAACCTTTATGGCTTGTAGGGTTTACGTCCGTCCATGGAACTCACTTTTGCCTCAACGAATCCTCCATGATCATTCTCTGAGCAGGATGCGGCCTGGTCATCTCTACCTACTCCCAGAGCCTACTTGTGGAAGGGTTTTGTGCAACTACAAGCCCACGAAAAACTTCTTCATACATGCCATGCCCTTTGCTTCCTGAAATTGACATGGAGCCACCATTTTCCAGGAGGCACTAGCTTCAGGCCTCAGCCGTCCCCCCAGAACAAGCACTGTGCACCAGAGTTCAGGAACAACTCACACAAGTGACGCACAAAACATGCAGTCTATGCAAGGTGAAGCTTTTGCATTCAAGGGCATGTGCCGATGCAATTTACATGGCGCTGCCAACATGTGAGCTACATACCTCAATTGTTGTGATTATAACGTGGAGCCACCATAAAACCTAAGACTCCTCCCCAATCCCTCACTACATCGAGAGCTTCTATAGAACCCCTTGACCTTGCTGCTCATATTATGGGGGTCGTGAAGCAAATTGGCTATCCAGCTTACAGACCCCAATATACAGTAATCTTGACTACAAGGACCGCGAATTCTTGGAAGCCCCCATGTGAGCCATATTCTAAACTCCTAGTATCCGTCTTAATAAAGCCCATAATGCTCCCATATATGATCCCCTGTATAAGCCCTTTTAAGGAGTTTAGATTAGATTATGGCCCATGTAGAACCCAGAGGCTCTCTCTGCCTGCAGCCGGTAGGACACTGGCAGCCTCCTGTCAGGCTACATGTGCGAGCTTCTGAACAAAAAGGTCCATTTATGGACCCAACAATCAAAAAACCTAGACTCCCTAGACCCTCTTCTAGGGATCCCCAACATAAACCTGTAAGCCTTTGTGAACTGCATCCTACTATATGTAGTGGAGTTGTGGCAAACTCAGAAACGTGTAGGACATCCAGCTTTCAGTGTGGGCATGGGATGAATTTGAAGGCTTTAACATAAGCATCGTTTTTATAAAGAGAGTGAGTAACAAAATTCCTGCGGCCAGAGGAAGATCCTCAGAAGTAGGACCTTAGTTCGAGTTTGGTTGCGAACTTGTGGTCTGCTTGATATACCCTATGCACATATTGGGCCGTCCAGTTTGCATCTTATAAAGGGGCGACAATAATTCTCCGGCTTAAAAATCTGCAAAGAACCTGGCTCGCAACTGAAAATCAAGTTGAAATCCTCTCCTGCTCTTTCCCCTACTCGAACTCTTACTCTCAATTATAGTACTAGTTCTACCATACCTACCATGGCCAATCTGAGAGAGTTCAGACCCATGAGTTTGTAGTACGACCCCCCCAATTCCCTGGACCTTTGTTTCGATATTGCTCGGCCCGGAACTTCGGGAGGGGGGGGGGTCAACAAAACGAGCTTGACATTCCTCCTCCATCAAGTCATCAAGAAACTGATTTTGAAAACCTAAACCCAAAACCCACCTAAACTCTAAACTGGAAAACCAAAGAACAAAGGTCCGACTGCGGTTTGCTGCATAACGGGCTACACGGTTACGCAGTGCTCGTGCCTTACTCGGGGTAATGCAATAAAAAGTCAACATCTGAAGATGCTCCCGCCAGACAGATTCTTGTAGTTTACGCAAAGCTTGCATCAAACTACCGAACACAACATGTTAGATACCGCCAAACTTCCCGATCAACGGAATTCGCGGCAAGATTACGAGGCTCCTACTATGATTGCTGCATAAGCCAACCTGCCACACCCTTTGCACAAGAGAATGCAAATGTGCGCAGCCACATTTGTCCTGACGACTGGACTCCCCAAACGTTCTTCGTTTCAACAACTGAGCTGCTAGGTGCCTGAACTCATGGCCCTCGGAAGATCTCGAAAATACTTCACTAAAGGAATGGCGTGCTGATTAATTAAATTTGTTGACATCCTTGCAAACGGCCTCCTTCAGCTCAGCAAGTGCCGCGGATGCCCGACGCACACTCAAGCAAGGCCTGCCCAGACAACAGACTCACGGTAGCGATGCGGTATTGGGTCGTTCATGAAGCTTTTTGTCTGCACTGACTCCATGTCCTTGCCTTTAATTCAGGACAAGACCACACGTGTCATCTGTTTGGCTAAGGTTTGCTGTGCCGGCTTGCTGTGCCTAGCCGCTACAAGAAGGGCGGGGCTATCTCGGCTGTGTTCAAAAAAGCCGTCTTGCGTAAACACACGGCGGAGCTACTGTAGCTTGACTGTGTGCGAGAAAACCGTGTTGCATGACAAGCACACAAGACCAGCTTGCGGCCGTGTAATTCTAAACTTTTGGCGAGCTGTGACGCTCAGGGCCAGAGCATCCGCATCCTTCATGGTCGTACAATGACGCGCGGACAAAGCATCATCCTGCGCAACGAATTGCAACACCGCACGGCCATACCCTGCCTCGTGTGCTTCTCTTGCCGAACCCAGCCATCACCCTAGTTGCTCCTAATTGCCAGATCAAAGCAGGCGACAATAAGAGAACGCATGCACATCAAACAGATCTCCAAAGCTATGACCACCCCGCTTACAACTGCTTGGCTTGTCCAGCCACAGGGTTCACCCCTAAGACCGCCCCTCGGAACAGTTTTGAAACTCTGGAACCGAAACCTGTGATGATCAATGCTCCCATCCAGAACGGACTCAGAATGATGGACATACGCACCGTTATGCCTGGCCAGGAGAAAATGATGATACTTTAAACCTACCTGCACCTCTAACTTCTCTTGTAAACCTGGTCTTGATCACAAATACTGCAGTGAGCTACATCGCCACAGAAACCTCTGAAATCGCTTCCCTACTGTTGACGATGATGTTCCATGCCTTTTTCCGCGTCGTTCTCCATTATTACTGCAGGCTTACTATCCCTAACCCCATGAAATCTCGACATAACCCCTACATGGTCCTTATAGAACCCCTACATAATCCCTAAACCCTGTAATATCTCCCCCCTGCAGACCTCCACGGCCGACTGGCAAATGAAGCCACGTGGCGTGGCCATGCACAGCGCCAGGCCATGACCCCGCATTGTAGGCCAGAAGTTACAAGTCTTGCACTTGGGGGGTGCCTGAATTTCAGAACACGTAGAAGAATGACCTTTTTGGGCTATGTTCAAAGGTTTTGGACCATTATTCTAGCCACTTTTGGGGTCCAGGTAGATGTTCGGGGCTTCAGCTTCAAGGGCTCCACGTTGTTTAACACTATGAGCTCAGGTGTGAATTTCTTCTGGTTTCTCCCCAACGTTAGGAGGAATGTCTAAGGCTTGCAGAACTGAGGCTCCAGGAAATTGTACATTCTGCAATTGTGTTTTACGGCTTGCGCTTTAGCAGCTGCGATAGCAGCCAGAAATGCAGGATTGTAGCCTGTCTCCCCCTTTCCAGGCAATCATATTTGAGCACTCAAGGATACGCCTTAAAGTAGCATCTCGCCAGTTCGAAGTGTTGCAACAACTTGTTTGCTCAGCGTTGGTCTTTTAGCTTGCTTTGAGCACATGCGACAGAGCGACCGATCTGCAGGCTGTGGTTCCAGTGATTCCACACGAGTGCGTGGCTAGAGTCCTGGCGAAGGATTTCTCAAGAATTTACGGGAACGCGGTCGCCATTTTGCCTAACATGGCGCATTGGTGTCGAAATTGCTAGCTCTGATTCTGGTTGCTGTTCAACAACAGGGCGCCAACATGATTTAAAGAAGATGACGATAAGGAGGCTGATCTCATGTGACATCTTCAAGCCAGAAACCAGCAGAAATGCCAGAGTGTCAGCCACAAGCGCGTCAGCGCTTTAGACCAGCTCGCGGTCCACGCACCCTTGTATCTTTGGTCATAGTTGCAAGCTTCTCCATCTCGTCATAGACTAACCCTGCATGTACGCGCTCGGGAGGTTCCCTGTACACCGGCGCCGGCGTCTTCGGCTCCGTCTCCTTCGCGTTGCTGCTTGAAAACCAACTTCCCATGTGCACTGGATAGCAACCAATGGGGCTACTACGCCAGTGAACTGATGGCTGCGGCAGAGACTAACACAGCTTCACACGCCGGATTTCCCCATGGTCCATGGCGATGACAGGAGATACCAATCAGAAGACATAAAGTCCAAGTCATCTGTAGCAATCGGAGAATAGTTGAGGAGCGCGAACGCCAAAAGGGCAGAGAGCAAACTTCACTGGTATATAAACTTCTCGCACAAACTTGAGCACGCTGCTACACCCACAGTTGTGGAGAACCGGAGAGAGAGCATCACTGACGAGACTAAACTGAGCAACGGTCTGCTTAGCCCAAACAGGTTCACACAAAGAGTAGCTTGTTGGCGACACAGAACATCATAACACAGCAGGAATTGCTCACGAGAAGGCTTCTGAGGAAAGTGTTTTTGTAGCTGCTGGAAGCAATGTCACGGTCACCCTATCCACAAGGCCACAAGCGGTTTCCGCTGTGGCGAGGCAACCTTGGCAGGGAATGGATGGCTGGCCTCCCACGGCCTCCTACAACACCCCACGTACTGGTGATTAGTGGAATAACAAGGAAATAGAATGCCAACATAATCCCCATGTAATGTATTCCCTCATTCCCTCCTTATTCCCTATTATGCTCAGTAAGTCCAGCTGGCCTGGGCTAATGAGAGTGGTGTTTTGATTCCGCACTGTAGGTCTTAATGAAACCTTTTGGGGAATCATGCAAGGTTCTTATTACCTCCATGCTCGCTGTCCTGCAGCAAAGACTTCTTGTGGTACGCGCGGAAGGCTTCTTGGTTGGCTTCGCACATTCAACTTATCGTGGCCGCCATGGGGAAGCATGGCATTTTCAAACAAGTAGCTATTTGTAAGCTTGAGCTGTAGTCAGCCCAGCAGAGTTAGGGATGTGAAATTTGAATTCGCTCAGAATACAACATCATCGATTCCCAAGACTCCGCATGATGAATTCATCATCCCACCATGCTTGCAATCTCGGAGCTCCATGCAATGTCTGTACTCCTATGGCAACAAGATGCTCCATTCCCTCATTCTTGATTCGGCATCGCTGAGCCTCTCTGCTCACATTCGCGGACCCAGGCCCCCGCCACCCAAAAATATCTTAAGTAACTGTGTGTGTTCCAGGCGTTGGTTTTACTGGTTACACCACAAATAAAACGTCATTGCACCGCGCTTTGCATCATGACGACGTCTGATTCGCAATGCGGCAATGCAAGACAAAGAAAAAGTTTCCCAACCTTGTGATCGCCGTCAGGTCTAGGTTCCAAACGCCCGTACGAACGTGCATGTACAGCGCAAGTCAAGTCCCAGAACTTCAGCTGAACGACGCCAGCTCAACAAGAACTATGGCAGCTTCAAATGGTAGTTTCCGTCAACAAGGGGACCCCAATATAGACCCGAAAATACGATAATCCATAGCCTAGGGACCCCCAAAGTGGTACCCCTAATTTGCGGGAAGCTCCCAAATCTTTTAAGAAATAGGGCCCCTCCAATCTGAGCGATTCTTATCCAGTCTGAGGAATTCTCAGCCTCAAAATATCGTCACCCCTGATGTCACCCTTGCAATGCCTGGCAACCCGTGGAATCCCTCACTGATTCCCCTGATGTGTTCCATTCAAGTAGAATGCAAAGGCAGTTTTAAGAATGCATGATTTCAAACATACGCACCAAATATAATCTGGGCCCGCAAATGGAACGAGCAAGTCTGCCCTAAAAGTGCCGCCCAAGCTATGAAAGGTAGCCTCCTGCAATTCGCAGGGCTGTCGGATCTGTCCAGCAAGCAAACGGTATCTCTCTCCCAGAGCTGGACTGTAAGCACGTAGGATTATACAGGCCCCAGGAGGTTAAAGGCGATCTTTTGGGATACTACGCAAGTTTTAGCTTTGTTCAAGACGAGTTATGAACCTCGCATCGAAGCCTAGACCTAAATCCTACAGTAAAACCGTAGGCCTTTAAGTTGATCCATGCCCAAAGCCTGCTTGCTCCGGGGAGTACAGGCAACACCTCAGTCCATGCTTACTAGAAGCTCCAAAGCATGTTTGCAAGGGACATCTCCGTTCCTGTCGTCAACTGCTGCACAGGGCTTCCTGCAAGAAACTTGCTTGGATTTTTACCCCGATGAACGCCCATTTTCAAGGGCGAAGATCTCCTCTGTGCTGCTCGGGGGGCAGGCAAATTCAGTGGGCTATCTGCTAAATTTAGTTTCCTGGCACAAGTTCTCATCAGCGCAGAGCAAAGCAATCAACAGCAAAGAGTCTACAATCAAGATACCACCAAACTACCTCCACAAAGATGTGTCAGCACAGGCGTTGTATGTATCCCTCGTAGTCATTTTGAAGCAATGCCAGGCGAGATACCCTAATCCACACACCAGGTGCCGTTTAAGTTTTCAGCAAGAAGCCTCTGTCGCTCGCTAACACACGCCTTCAACCTTCCCACCAGCTCCAGAAACCAAAAAGTGTAGGGTTCCCACTTGCTATCATTGCTGCTCTCCGCGTGGTAACGAAGAAGATCTATACGGAAGTGGATATGTATAATATTAGCATGCCACGTGTTGGGCAAGTTCAGCAGGTCACACTGAACACGAGGCAGTGCACTGTTTTCCATGTGCTCATCAGCCGTTTATTCAACAAATGCGTCGCTCGACAACCCTGCACCGTAGCCATAATGCCTGAACAATGCAAACCTGTTGTACAACATGATGCTACGACGCATATACGCAGCCCCACTGCTGCGACTGGTGGGTGGGGTTTAGGCGTCAAATGGTCTGCTTGTATCAAGACCACAGGTGCCACAACAGTCCTGTGGCATGCCTGGTCCTGGAAAAACATCCTGAGGAAGGTTCTTTGAACTTCCCCAGCATGGCCTCGCAGAACTCTGAGAGTTTGCTAGGATCGACCTATCGGCTGAATGTGTTTGATGCAGCTCCCTTAACAGAGAAGCTGGAAAGCTGCAAAATGCTTGATGAGACCGCAGAACAACACCTGCCAGTCTCCATGTTTGATGTGACCGTGGAGGTTACCAGACTTGCCGTCTGAGGAGAACAACAAATGAGCCCCTTCTTTCCGGAATCAAGCATGAAAACTTACCCTGAACACTAACCGCAAACCTGATACGCTTCAGCCAACGTGAGCCTGCAGCCAAAACTCTCAGGTGAGGATCGCTGCTCGCAACTTGCAGGTTCCCAGGCGGCCGAGTGCTTTACGCCGCCCACTTGCAGATGTCTGACTTCTGTGTGGCCTACTTACTATACCTCGCTGTGAAGAGGACCACCCTCTGAACCTCAAAATAACGATCGACTTGGTGACTTGCTGCTTTTTGGTGACCCGAAGCTTTGGCAAAACAGCTCAGGCAGCAAGCATTGCCATGGAGCTTTCTAGGCCTGGGACCCTGAACTTATACTGGTTGTCAGGGGAGAGTGGGGCATGGATCCCTGTAGTGGCCTTTATGCAGGAACGTAGTAGTAGCGTTGCTTCACACCTTTCTCGACTTCTTACATGCCCTACTCACAACCAGCAAGTAAATCGGCCGCGCAGCGCAGATCCAGAAGCCTATGGTTTCCATTCTCCCATAAGCGAAGAATCTGCCGGTAGTATGCCCCAGTTCTGCCACGTGGAGAGAAGTCTTTGAAGTTCCTATTCTGAAATTTGGGTCTCCAAAAGAAGGGCCAGATGATTGGCCTTATACAGTAACTACAGTGCTCGTTCTGATTGGGGCTTCCACAAAAAAAGCTCCTAATTCTTGGAAACCCCGTATAGGGATCTGGATCTTTCAGGCACTTTCTTTCAACTCTAGAGCGAGCGCTCTTGGACACATCTGAGCAGCGCATCTATTGGCCGTCTTAAGACGCATTGGTCCCAAACTGTCAACCACCAAATTACGGCCCTTCAATACAGAATTGCATGTGTATATATGTATACATATATGAATATACAGATATACTAAATGGGCGTTTCCGGCTAAACCGTAGTGAATAAACACGTTTGGATTGGGGTATGTTTCCGGGTATGTTTCGGAGTACCGGGCTCTTGACGACAGGGAGGTTATGCTGGTATGTGTCGGGGTATGTACCGAGGTATGCATCGAGGTATGCATCAGGGGGGGTATGTATCGCAGGGGTCAAACATGTTCCTTCTACTTGAACTCCTGATCCCCGACTAACAGAAAGACCTACAGGTCTTTTTGTTAATCGGAGATCAGGAGTTCATATATATATATATGTATATGTGTGTGCGTAAATATTTTGCATGTATGCAGTATGGGCTACCAGAAGGAATGTCAACCAGAGTATAGGGCCCTGCACATCAGCATTATTTCCCTCCTCAACATGCGGCCAATGTCCTGACAGCTCCACGCCCCCTTTCAACCTCTGCTTACTGACTAATCAATAGCAACTGGTCATCAGGCATAGCGTGCTCCATCCAAGAGTGCCGAGAAGCACGCATCCCAAGCTGCACTGCAACATCGGATTGGCACTCACCCCTGCTGCAAGGTAAGTCTCCGAAGCTTGTATGGATGGAGCCAGCCAAGTCTAAGGCCCGAGTCGAAACAATTATATGCATAGCACAGAGCTGCGACGTGAGCCTTCCACCATCCCTTTAACCCTGAAGTCGTAATAGGAATCCTAATAGGGTTTTGAAATGTATTCCTTCTTGGGTATTGGGCCTTCTGGGTTTAGGCGGCAGCGCGTTCCTTTTAGACCTCATATACCGTTGTGTCTACACAAACCAGCATTCAACTCGTAAAGTGAACTTCCCTGAGTGGAAGTACAGTTGTCTTTGTAGAATAGATTTACTGGGCCCAGGCGCCTCGGCCCATTCTCTGGAGCAGTGTACTGCGATGCCCTTGACTAGTATTCAAAGAAGAGTAGATCTACGTGGAATGATAACTGTGACCATTATTAAGAAAACTCAAGCTTCTACATTGTGATTCGTGCAACCGCATGGATGGACTTCTTCGTGGACAAGGCCACGGGGATCAGTAACAAGAGAGCTCAAATGCCGCGGCGGAACAAAGAGTTCCACGCCGCGTGATACCTGTCCAAGGCGGAGTGTTGAACTGTCACATCTCACGCAGGCATCTGGATTTGTTTGGAATTTTTGCAGACATCGACCGAGCAACGAAGACACTGATTCTTGCCCAGACTACTTCGCCAGCGAGTATGCCAGCAGCAGATTAATAACCCCTGTTCTGAAATTCTACTTTGCTTGCAGCCCCGCAAGCCAACAAAGAGGGTGCCACCTTCCTCCACCTTGCAAACAGTTGCGGTGGGTCTTGGCCGGCCTCAGAAGCATTCATCGAGGGCTTCAAGCCTTGGCTGGTGCAGAATGGCACTTAGGGGCTAAGTTTAGCTGCTACAAGCACTGCAGATGTACTTCGCTCGCGTCTCAGTGGACGCTTGAGCTTCATGGAAACTCAAAGGAGGCAAGTTGTTTGTGCTGTTCGGCTGCAAGTCCAAGACTTTCGCTTGTCTTGAGCTCTTGAGCTTCACTTTGGCCAGGAAGAAAGGTAAATCTCGAACCTACAGAAGCAGAACCCCAACCATCTCCCCAAAGGCCTAGGAGAAGATGAGCTGAAACCCCTGTGAAAGTAGTAAAGGCATCGAACAGGCAGGCTCAAGAAGCGCAAAGGGGAGCCTTGATGCTTGGCCCAGAAACGGGGGTATGACATCTGAATGTGACTGAAGGAGGAAAAGTGCCCGTCTCATAGCCAGCTTTTCAGGGCTCAAAGGTGTGATAAAGGTAGGTGGGTTAAAGGACCCTAGTATATACTCTACTATATTGGGGCTCATTGCTTACACCCTACCTTCCTTCATCCCACCTTTGACCTTTTCAATAACTAGAGAAATCAAGCCTGTCAGCAATGCCATAGACGGAAAGACCATGCGGTCAATGCAGATGATTGCTTCCTGGGTGGTGTCCCTAGAATTAAGACGGATCATCACATCTGGAGTAGATGAGAGGGCTCTTGTCGCAGCATATATCTCTATCCGATTCCTGCGCAATCCCCCAATGTTGAAAGCCCGAAACCATAAACCTTCAACCCTAAACCCTGAACCTTAAACCTCAAACCCTACACCTTCATGACAGGAGTCAAGTCCGGAAGAGGTTGGCCGTTCTCGTCGACGGGCACCTCGCCGCTGAAATTCGAACGAGGGATGTCTGAACTGTTGACCGGGTCGCTGCTCAGGAACTTACTTTAGGCATTGCCATATAGGGTATATGTACACCAATTATTTAACATGATTTCCCCATTGCAGATCAGTTGAGGGAGGATCTTGAGCATGAGCTTAGCGCTCTCCATAGAGAAGTCGACATTCACGAAACTTCATAGGAGACCCTGTGTAACCGTCCAGCCTCGCACAGAAGATCACCCACCAGACTTCTAAATATGTAGAAATTCTGCAATAGGGTGTATGACTCCCTTGGACAGGGTAGCTCCAGCTGAAATTGATCATCTAAAGAATCACTTAAGGGAATGGATCCTCAGAGTAGTCCGTATATAACCCAGTATAGTTCCATTCCTTCATTCCCACCCTAAATCACTAGTGACCTCACTCCCGGAATTGAGGCCGTACGGTAGACCAACACCAAAGCATCCATCAAGTCCGCCTCTTCCTCCTCGTGGTTGCCATGCTCCTGAAGGAATGACTTGGCATGCCATGAGGGGCCCTAACAAAAAGCCCAAAGTATGCAGGTGTGCCAATATCTCCTTCAACTCCTTGAGCTCCAAACTGCGAAACACACCTCTTCTAAGCTCATCTGGGTCTTGTTTGGAAATCCACCTGCTATGCGCTGCAACCTCAGTGTCATGAAGAGACCCCATTGTACGTATGCATATCGAGCCAACACACCTCGATTTATGGACATTTTGTTGGAGAACCTATGACATCAAAGCAACTTGCCTGGATATCTGGGAATTTATGACGTTCAGGGTCATCCTGTATGCTCATAGTATGACTCGTATGGAAAGGATCTGCAAATGGAGCCCTGCTGGCGATTTCAACCAGCGCATCTACTACATCCTAAGCCTTGCGTCTCCCACCACAGAATCCAAAGCTCCTCCGCAGGATCATAGATGCCAAGCTCTGCTAATTCCTTGCAGCCGGTATGTGGAATGTCACAAAAGGGGTCTCCTTCTGCTCGGTGAATTCAAGCTCTATGTGGCGTATAGGTTCAGCGTGTATTAGAGGGGGTTGGGGATTGGAATGATGTTCCTCCCACTTGGGAGCTTGTCCAAATGGGTCTGCTGTCTAGGGATGCTAGGGACACGCCTGAAGGGACTATGGATAGAGGACGGTAGAGGCTATTTACTTCAAAATCCTCACAGGTAGCGTCTTTGCTGTGAACCTTAGTTGAAGTCCTACCTTACAGACCGGGTTTCTTTAGGGTTTGTGCAGGGATTGTATGGGGATTTTGTCGTGTCCAACGGAAAGCTGCTCTGCCTGACGAAGCCACATCATTGGTGCATACTCCTAGCGAACAGGTAGTCCTAGAATCCCCAGGTACTGTGGGCGGGTATCCTCATAGTCGAATACTACGTACGGAGCCTGAGCCAGACTGGGACACAGGTGGCGTGTTTTATAACCCGTTCACCCTTCTCAAGAGGGCAAATGAACCCACATCCCCCAAGTGATGTTGTTCTGGCATGTTCTTAGACGGAACATCGCATGCTCGGCTTTTAACGCAAATCCCCATACACATACACAGCCCATAAGCATACATCCCAAGTCGCAAGCTGCAAACATGCTATGCCCTTAAACCCCCAAGCAAGCCCATGCACCGTTCATGCTGTTGTGAACTGAGACCAAAAGTCATTACCAACTTGGTAGAGCCTCCACACCTTCAACCCTGAACCACGGGGCCTCACCATCATCCAGCACTCCCGCAGCAGCCAAATCCTGGACAAACAGCTCATCAGCATTGGCAATTCAAGGGTGCACGGTGTAGGGTCTAAGCCAAGAGTTTAAGGTTTAGGTTTATGGAGTTGAAGGTTTCATTGGGATGCAAGGTCTAGAGCTAGGAATTCACGTCTGGAGCTGTTCCTGGCTGTTGGTTGGTCAAGAAGGCGGTATGTGGACTTGAGTGGGAGCATGTAGGTTTTGTGTTGCATACGAACTACTAGGAGCATGATCGTTTTTTTCTACGCTTCCTTCATACCGTACATATGGCAAGGTTGAACGGCCACTCATCACATCCCCACAGCGCATGCCTACAGTGCCTACCATGGCAATGACTGAGAGTAAATACAGTGGTGTGATCCACGCAGTCAAGCAGAGCGATGCGCTGTGCAGTAGTAAAACTTGGTCCCGCTTTGAGCCACGACTGTGTTGCGGCGCTTACCGCACTGGTGTCCCCAGCCCTTGCCGGACCTGATTTCAGCATGTCCAAGCGGAATGATGGGTATGTTTCAACATGAATTTCTCCCTACGCTTCCCCAACTAATCCACTACCCCTAATATCAAAACCCCCCAACCCCTTACTTTTAAGTACTCAAAAAATATGTGATAAGATTATAATGTAGTAGCTTGTTGCAAGGTTTCCTTGAAACGGGCGTGTACCTCCGGTAACCCTCATAGCACTGAGGGCAGGGCATCGTCCACAACTCCAGCTGCAGCCAGATCCTCAATTCTTTCATATCCAAAGCGAAAGAACTACCTAGCAACATAGTAACATGACAGTACTACAGTGATGTAGTATAACAAGAAAGAAATACCATAGATATATGATAAAATCGTAAAACAGCAACCGAAAAAGCCAGGAAAATCAGCCCTGCCATCCTGACACTCTGGTCTCCTCAAGAACACTCATGTGTTGAATAAGAAAAGACACGAAAGAAAACAGATCAGCCACCCTAGGCCCTAAACCCAGGGCCTAAACCCTAGGCCCAAAAGCCTAAACCTAAATCATTGGCTGCTTCTTGCTTTGCAGGCTTGCCTGAGCCGAACGTCCCTGGACTTCTTCATCTGCAAGAAATGACAATGGTTCACAACTTGAAGAAGAAACAGAGCAAAGCACCCAACATTGGGCGTCATGCACCTTCCCAAATTTGCCAGGCGCATGCTTCTGATCAACTAATTCCCTGGCCACCTTCCAAGCTGGGGTCACAGAAAATCGTCAGGGCACTTGCAACTGAGCAAGCATGTTTGAGGGTCGCTTATGACAAGGGTACAGTATGTTAGCAGGACGCTCGTTTCGTAAACACCGATGCACTGAGCTGGTGGCTTCAAGAAAACGTAGAACAGTAAATAGTAACCAATATTACGGTTGTATTCTGCGTATGACTATGATATGGGGCCCCTCCAGTCAATTTCACAATGATACTGGTAATGTTGTAGGCCCCTACGTGACAACTGGCTCTGATACTGGGACTGCGGCATCACCATCCACAACGCCTGCTCCAGCCAGGGCCTGGAGGAACATCCATAGGCTTGAGGGCTCTTAGGGATTTAGTGTGTCAGGGTTTCATGGCTAAGGATTTAGGTTTCAGGGTTCAAGGTTTGAGGGTTGTATGGTTAAGGTTCTATTATGTCCAAATCTTAATGGGGATACTGCGAAATCAAGCGGAGAAGCACATAGGAATCTAAATGGAGGCTGGGCTTATATGGGCAATTCTAGGTTAGGTGGACCCCCCACCCAGTAATAGTGACTATAAGGGATAATAGGGATTTTATTAGGGTCCTCTTATATTCTTATTATACCACTATTACAGGGTGGGGGGTCCTCCTAAATTATAGGGGTTGTAGGTTGGGAAAAGCCTCCAAGGTTACAATCAATAACGGAAAGTCAAACAAACATGTGGGAAATTGAAACTGGACAAGTATAATGATAAGTAAAAATTTCGGAAAGCCCCGAAGCGTTTTTCGCCAAGAGTGTCTCCTTGTACGCGTCAAAATGTTCGGCGTTCTGCGGATTAAAATCTGAGCCACGTAAACAGTGCAGCACAAAATTGTCCGGAGGTTTCCAAAAATGAGGGGCCACTTTGGGGGAGCCACTATAGTACGGATCATGATATGTGGGGTCTAATTAGGGCCCCCGTTTCTGGAAACCCCTATATAGCGATGCAGACCTTAAAAAGGACGAGACTACACTTCCCGGACAGCAAGACGGGATATGGCTGAGGTTGCTGAAGCCACCAAGAGATCAGCTATACTCACCTAGGTTCGATATAGTACGATATAGACCAGTTCCACGTCTACCATGAACTGTTCAAATATATGCCACATTGCGTTCAGCTGTGCAAAGCGTGTTCTTTTTCCAACAACAGTCCAGCAAGTCCCTAAACCCTACACCTCACACCCTAGACCCCAAACCCTGAATCCTAAACCCTAGACCCGAAACCCTGAACCATTAAGCGCATGGCTTCGCCGTCCAAAACGCCGGCAACGGCCAAGGCCTGGGTGACACGTGGAACCCTTTGACCGGGCTGTTTGGGGATTCTACCGGGGCTATAGAAGGTATATGGGGGGTACATACCCTAAACCCTAAACCCGATATATATATATATATATGGACACATATGGACATGTAGGGTCTGGCCCTTATACTCCCTCAAACTAACATACAACCACCATATAGCCCCCTTTCTTCAAGGACAGTCATGTTTCTGGAGCCCATTTAACGCATTGTTTGATGTGTGGGCTTTTTGGCTGAACTAGACTCAGACTATACCTAGCTTCATGTACGAGTCTTCATTACATCAAGGAATCCTAAATCCTTAAGCCGGACTATGGGCGTGGGGCTTCGTGGTTGGCAAAGTTCGTCATTTGTTGCGTCATGCTGCCCCTAAAATCGCTAAAAGGCCCATAACCTCCCGAATGGCCATCGAACATCACCATCAAACTATAAACCACAAACTTTTACCAGTACAAACCTTTGACACTCTTAAGCCCTGACTGCTCAAAATGGGTCAAATGGGTCAAGGCGGTGCTAGGCTACTGGGGTGCAGCTATTCCATACTTGTAGACTATGCAGGCCTTTTTTCGCAAGGGGTCGAAGGGCCCATGAATAAAGGAGAAGACACACAGCATAAGGTCCGAACTCCTACACCTTCAGCCCTCAAGCTGAGGTCCTGACATCGCCATCCACGACGCCAGCTGCCGCCAAGGCCTGCGAAGATCAACGTTATGCAGCTTCGGATTGTTATTTTCTGGTACTTCTAGTGGTATTGTTACAGCCACTATCAGACTTACACTTAGCAGTATGATTCTTATTGGTGCTAGTATAGGGATGTGGAGCGTAGCATTTAAGACCTAAGCTTGTTTGACGGGATTGTTGGGGAGGCTCATATGTCTAATTTTGATTGAACTCAGATCAACCAACTCTGGAGTACTATGTTTCATTGCAACATCCAAGTCCCAGAACTACATAACTTCAAAACCCAATCTGCCCAAAATCCAGAACAAGAAAGCACCGGCTACTGGCTAGTACTACTGGAGCTCCAGATGATGGACCTGGACACCCTTAATTGATCTTAGTTAAGGACGCTCGGGCCACATCCTTGCGGGGGCGAGATGGTGGTTCTTGATATGAGGTGGACATTACTGGATTACCTGCAGAATCCCACGCTTCAGCACAAGGATCCGCAGCCAAGGTTTCCTGGCTTCCCAGCAACAGGGCCGTGCGTAGAGCCCTGGAAGCCACTCAAGTTACAACTAGCATTCCTTTTGCAGTAAAACATCTTGTTGAGAACACAAGTGCTACGCAGCGCACCTGCATGGAATTCGGGTTGCTTACCTCTCGCAAAGCTTCAGGATCCTGTGGAAAGCTCCACCAGCGTGGGCAACGCTGGCAATGATGACCGCAAGTATGCTCAACACCCTTTGTTCCCCCCAAACTGTCTACACTTGGGCTCAAGCATCTGAATCCATGACGCCGGCCGCAGCTAGGTCCTCCAAAGCAAGGCATGCAAGGGGCTCAGAGCTTGAACAGCCAGTAAGAAGGCAGACATCTCAAGGGTCAATGTATTCAAATGCCCGAGGTTCTCCTGAAAGCTAGAGTCAGCTAGAAAGCAGTGCCCTGTTGGACAGCGCGATGTAACCTGGGGTTCCTACCACGGCAACAAGTACAAGCTGGCCCATGCAGGCTTTAATTCTGATGTTGGGATCATAGCATCCCACATACATTGCTAGTTGTTTTGCTTATGCAGAAGGTACGCGGGAACTTTGTCTTCTCCTGGTCCGGGGCCGGCGGCTCGCTTTCAATAATGCCAGCCGCAGCAAGGTCCTGCAGCACCAACCATCACTGGGCTCAAGGCGAATTGTCTGCACAGCGGGCACCATACGACAACTTAATTGCTTGCACAAGTTTACCACAGTATTCTCACTCGGCTGGAAAAATTGAAAATGATTTCGGAGCCAATTCTACTGTTTGTGGAGGCCAGAAGCCATTAGGACAAATGCCCATAATCTTGTTACAGGCACTCGAGGGCAGATGCTTTGTGTCGCGCATGCTGTTGCTTGTCATAATAGGGGTGCTGCAAGGTTTTCTCCCTCGACCTTATTTGGAGTCAACGTACACAATTTTTCATTTGGGGATAATCAAAATGAACTGGAAACTACAATGATATAGAGATTGCACAGTCTCTTCAGGCAATCCTGCTCTCTCGTTTGAGGGTGTCATGGATTGGAGCTCAGGATTTGTTTCGCAAAGGTTCACCACGTCATGCGCAAACAATCAAGCTTGCCTAGGCAACGCTACTGTAGAGCTTGCAAGGCTTGATTACACAATTCGAAGTGTCGCGTTATTATTCTTATTATAACTCTGATTGCACCTATTTTATTGCTATTTTTCCATAAAGCCTCTTCTGAGGAAGATCCAGCTCCGTGCAAAAACTGTGCATGCAAGATGTCCCGTATCAGGCTTGTTGGTTTCACATACAGAGGAAGGCAAATACATACTTCATATGCACCCGTGAACTAAAAAAAACTACCTTCAACGCTGTGTGTCAATCCAGACCGGACATCGCAAGACCGGCGAGGTGCTTCTCACAGCCCTGTAGACCAAGGATGGGATCCAGGAGGATTAATCACTCCGTTCTGCTGGAGCTCAACCTAACTTGTCTTTGATCCCTAGCACACCTATGCAAAGTTGCCAAAACATGGCTCCGTTTTGGCACACCACCTGACTACCCGCGAAAATTAGAACTCAGCCAACAAGGACTTTGTATGCCCTGTGCCGCTTGGCCCTCCTGGAGGTTAAGCTACGAGCTCCAAGGCATCAGAGCGCACACTAAGCCATCTGCGCAGCCCTTGCTTACTGGTTGGATTTTTCGCGCCTTAAGATCTCAAACTCCGACATGGACCTATACAAGAAGCTTTGGGAAGATCTCCCTCTTAATTAGCTGCAAGCGAAATCTGGAGCTCGACTTTGAATGAGGTCGGGCAAGCTGAATACCTCTCAAGCCTTTGAGAATTTGAGGGATAACTTTCCAAAGCTCCCGACACATGCGGGTTCCACGAAGAGTTTCATATCAGGGCTGTGCCAAAACAGGAACGCGAGTAAATCCCACAAAAGCCATCAACAACATAAATTTTTCAGACCATGCATATCAGAGGGTGCTGCAGAAGTGCATCACAAAGACCTATAGCACTCATTTCCCTCAAGCTTGTATCATAACGATAACCACGCCACAATCGTAGAAATCCATTTTCAATGACGTATGTTTTCCATTTGGCCGTTGGGCTGTTTGAACTTCTTCGTGGAACGCTGCTCACCGGCTACACTGTGAGATCCAGAGAAGCACCCAAGAAAATGAGGGGAGCGTTCCGAGATCGGGGGGGGGCCCTTGGTCGGATTTTGTATAAGCGCCCAATTTTCGTCGTTCAACAGAAGATCGCCGGGAAGGGCAAGGTCTCCAAGTTGTTGCTCCTTGTCTGATGTCTTTTCAGGATCCAAAATCATCTTCGAAGAGGGGACTCATAGGTTGTTCACTAGCCATTTCCAGCGGAAAGCATCGTCTCGGGTGCCTCTTCCATCTCAGAACTAAGCTATGCACAGCAGCCGCACACGGGTGGTGCAGGCTTGACACCCCTAGACAAGAGTCGCTGCAACGGGTGGTATGTGATGTATACAACTGGTCACTCGTGTTGAAGAGAAGGAGCTGGTGACCAACACCTTGGCCTAGGACAATACTTCGCCCTGGGAAGGGTTGTCATCCAGAACCCTGGCAAAAGCAGTTCATTGCAATTATTATAGTAGTAAGGCAGAAAAATGTCAGGGACCCTCACTAACCACTGCCCTGCATGATAGTTATCCCCTTCAAGTCAAATAAATGGCCAGTGTCAAGGCTTGGACACGAAGACGAAGCTCACTCAGTCTAAGAGTCTAATCAACAGCATGACATCGGCATTAGTGCGGCCTATCTGTACGAAAGATGGTCAAGGTGCAGGACACAAAAGACGCTCAGTGCATTTAGCCCCTACTTGATTAATCATAACGCCAGGCTACTCAGACCGTCTTCTGCGCACTTAGAGAATATGATGGAAGAACAAATCCTCAAGCTCCCTACTCCATCACTGCTCGGAAAAGTTTTCCAGGCTTCGTCGGAGCATTTCCTCCAGTATCTCCTCGTGCAAACAGGCTTCAAACATGGACCATTTGCAGAGGGTCTTGATACAAGGGAATGCTCTTCGGTCACACCTTTCTGGCTCCTAAATTTGGACATACCTTTGTGGTGATTGAACTTGAGATCTGTCAGTTCCATCGCGGCCATGGGGGCTGTTTGCTGTAAGCAGGTACTGCAAACTCTGAAGACAACTCAAAGTTCATCGGGTCTAGGGGGGGACCTCTTCCGCTACTGCTTTGCAAGATGCCACCTGTAGCGCACCCTTATCTGCCAGCCTCACGGGAAGTCTCCAAATGGAGCCTCAACCCAAAACGTTAAATACACACAAATCACAAACACAAGTGAGGCAACTGGTCTTGCATACTGGTGACATTTTTTGGATTGCTAAGAAATTCCTGGAAAGTGTTTGAAAGGCAAGGCACAGGGGTTGTGTTCTCGACCAGGATGCGGGGCAAGCGGACCAAATGATCGCCGATTCTGACCTTACAAGTTTGGGCTCCCTCGAGTTAGTCATAGCGAGCTTTATCACACAGTCTTTGTGATGCTACAGGAGACAATGCTACTGTCAGTTGGCTGATTAAACAACTTACGTTAAGTTGCTAAAGGTTCGATGCGACGGCGCTCAACAAGTTCTGGCAGCAACAGCTACCACAAGCAGCCTTTGCTCCACAGCTGGGGTTTCTGGCAGCTAGTCGCATAAAAATTCAACTTCTATCTTGGTGTTGAAGACCTTATCCACGTCTTGCATTCCTTGCGTGTTTTTTACGGCAGACATTTATTTGGGCTTATCTCAGAGCATCCGCACGCTGCCATGTTGCGAGGACGTACTGCGTGTGCGCGCTTGGCATCTCCTCCTCCTCTTCTTCTTCCTCCTGTGGAGTCCAGGGCTATAGCCCCCCTTGAAGTAGATAGAATATGGCTTTGGGGATATATTCTATCTACGTAAGGGGGACTATAACATCCAAAGACTGGGCGGGCAAGTGGGAGATCCAGAGCTTGAAGATTTGACGACAGGGATCCACTTGAGGCCCAAGTAGGGCCTTGCTTCAAGGATGCATGGTTTCTAGGTGGTTGTCAAATCATGGTCCTTTCTTGGATCCCTATAAAAATGCGGCACCTAATATTTAGGGTACCCAAAAAGGGACCATTATTTTGACAACCACTCATATAGATTTATCTTTGGTCCATTACTGAGATTAATGAACGTACCTCAGCAATCTCAGTCATGGATCAAACGTCAAAGGATTAGTCAAGAAACTTGCTTCGACTCAGGGCTCCAATTACTGTTTAGGGTTTAGGGTTTAGGGTAGATTACTGGCTGGGATTGCGTCTTGGATCAAAGAGAAGTTCTCCACTTGTCTTTGATTCGTCTGTGGCCCATTGCTGAACTTGGCATGGTTTTGGCCCTGTTATGTACATTCTTTAAGCCTATTAAACCGACAGGCTTCGAGGAAATGAAGGACATCCGTAACTCACATTTAATTTTGTTAGCTCCTTTTTGCAAATTCCTTCGTAATAAGAAGATGCGAAAGAGAAGTGTCATTTTGGAAGTACTGGAGAACCGTCAATGAAGTACAAAATTGACTCCCATGGGAAACCTCCAAGTCTTAGTGAGAGTAGAGAGCCTCATCAGCTTTTCAATTCAAAACAAGAGAGCGCCGATTTCCTGATAAGATGTAAGAAAATACAAGACGTGCCCCGGTGGCAAGTCATTACGCACACGCTCATGTGTTTCGTGTTTGTTTGTTCATCAATGTACTTGTCTTTGTTGTGTGAGCGCTTGTGTCAGCGCTACCCCGCCCTCGCGTACCAGCTTTGTTGGTTTGAGCCTATGCAGATGCATTTCCGGCAGATTTTCGGGGCCATCTCAAAGGCACTGCAATTGAATAGCTGTGGATTTGAGCTCCCAGTATGTAACTTGATTTTTTCTTGGGGATGTATTGCTGGGCGGGATCTGTCATAAGAAGCCATAACTTGTTGACGTAAGTCACGGCGGACACCCAATTTTGTATCTTCCTAAGGAAACCTATATACATCAAACAAACCAAGACAACAAGAACCCTACCTCATATGAACAGGTCCCGAGCCCTTGTAAAGATCCAACAGGAGCTCCCAATACGCATGCGAGGCAAAACTACTAGGATATCTGTACTGAGCTGTCCTGAACCACCTGCTGCGTCGCTTATCGGCTTGTCGCCGCTACTTGTGAACCAGCCTGGAGTATCCCATACACTGCTCTGTAGCAATCCAAAAGAAACCCTTTATAAAAGAGCCTTTCGCAAAACACCCGCCCCCATTACTCGATCTTTCAGAGTCAAGCTTGTGCCTCGCTCTCTTGCACACCATTGCCGTTGGCCTTTTCGTCTTCCCCTGCTGCGGGAACAAAACTGCGGGAGTTTCACTGCTTCGGAGAGCATTTACCATACCCTACCCCTATACCCCTTAGTCTGAAGGATCCCCAGAAGAGCTTTCCCAAAGGAGGACCTGCGAAATCCAAACGACATACCCCTTGACTTCATGTAGGTGCATGTGCCAAGCGCCTAGGATACGTTGAATATTTCGAAGCTTGCGTGCTTCCAACACAACTGGAGAACCAACCGAGCGCCTAAACCCTAAACCTGATATACAAAGACAGCAATTAAATCTTGAAGTTTTATCACCAGTCGGATTTAGGAGCGCAGTCAACTTCTTGCTTAGGCTTTAGGGTTTGGAATGTAGAGTTTGAAGTTTAGGGTCTGTCTAGGTCTTTGCTGCAAGGCCAGCGAGTTTTGGGCCTTGCTGTACTTTATAGGATTGCCATATTGTCTGCTACCTTGCAGGGTTTTGGGGGCTTTGATGAACAACTTCGCGCCTTCAGGGCAGGCCCACTCTGCAGGTGGAATGACAAAAGTGTCATCGCAGTTCTGGTCCTCAGGACGAAAATCGCATCTGCCAGCGAGGACAAAACATGAGCATCCATGCAAGTATTCGAGCCAAAACAGTTCCAAAAACAAGCGAATCGAGACCGCGGATGCCGGGACTTATAAAGCTTGGAAGGACATTGAAATCAGCCAGGCTACGCCATCGCCCTCAACCTCGGACTCTTCTTCCTGAGACTCCTGTCTCAGGGCTTGGCCAAGGAGCATCATGCTTCTTACAGCCAATCAACCACCCAAAAGCCGACCCCTAATTTTGGGAAACCCTGAACAGTAGTTTCGATTTTCTTTTCCATTATCCCTATATAACCCTCATATGCCTGTGTATATATATATATATACAGCTATAATCCCTATATAACCCCTGTAATCCCTGTATTTTCTTTTCCATTACCCCTATATAGTTCCCCAGAAGTGCCTGCCGCAGACCGGTGTTGAAGGCCATTGCTTGATCCTCAACACAGGCAGGGGGACATCCCGACCACTGAAGGATGCAGAAACGGAGAACCGCTTGGGGGTTTCCCAAAATTAGGGGTACCTTTGCGGGAGTTCCCATAGTAAGGATTCTAGTATTTGGGAGTCTATATCAGGCTCTGCCTATGCTAGATTGCTTGTTTGTTGGAATCTAAACCTCCATGCTCTGCTGAAGTGCTGTTGCACTGAACTGCTTTTTGCAGCAAGAACCACGCAGTGGAACGAAAGGCCTGGGACTATAGACTTGCAGCTGTCCAAGTGGAATCAAGGGCATGGGAACAATTCCAGAGTACTATTAAGAAGCCTCAGTGGAAATTAAACATCCCTCGAACGACTCAGGGCTTCTTCCCTACCTTTCCTAAACAAGAGCTCGTCGCAACAAATCCCCCACTAGCAGTTGATCTCAGGAAAGAAGATGCTACTGGTTTGCGAGTTCCAGTGGCCGTTTGGACATGTAGCCAGCTAGCTTGAAGATTAGAGGGTGCCAGGCTTTGGGAATTCGCCCTTATACCAGGCTTAAGTTCATCATTGCAGTTGCCAGCCGCAGAACTGAGCATTGCTTGTGCTTTAGAGCCCTTCGCTTCAACCAATCGTTGCTGCGCAAGATCTCCAGTTGCTGAGGAGAAGTACTTTCCCAGCGGTCAGGTTTCCAAACGTCCATACCTAGATAGACCTAGCAGTCCATCATGGGCATGGGTGGGTGCAGATGCACCCCCCCCCCCTTTAAACCTCATCCGAGGCCTCCTGGACATCAAAGGTCACAGGCAGCTTGTCATCGTCCAAAAGCGATGCCTCCGCTTGCAGTTCAGTAACTAGGGTGTCAAACATTCCTGAACATCCCGTCCAAGCCATATACCGTATGTATTTCGAAGCGAGCGATTATGCTGGGACGCACAGTTGTCACGCTTATTACCCTTTCGACTGGCAACTCTAAGTATCGCCGCTTAAAGTCGGGCCACCTCAAAAAAGTTAGTGCAAATGCCTCAACCGGATGGCTTAGGATGAGCCACCACTACTAGAATTACACACATATATCATATATGTATATATGTATATAACTAAATAACTATATATACATATTTGCCCCTGTAATCCCGGTAGTTTCCTTTATTTCTTTTCCATTATCCCAATATAACCCCAACATAACCCTAACATTATCCCCATGGGGAGCTAGGATGGGACTTGATGACCCCTTCACGGACAACTTCTGGAGCCCCAAGCTCCACTCACTACATCCAAGTTTAGGACTCCTGGCAAGGAACCCTGTAACTTCCCAAAACCACTAGAAACATGTGGTTTAGGCTTGCGTGGATCGCTGCGGAGTAACAAGTGCTTATTCACAGCAAGCAGGCCCTGACATGTCTCCAAGTCCCTGAAGACTTAACGTACTAAGGGATAAGCCCTTAACCTACTTGATCCTAACTACCAAATCTCAAGCCGTTCAACTGTGCAAGGGCCTCCTGAGAGTCGCGGAGCGGCATGGGCCAAGAGGACCACACCTGTGTGCAGCAAAGCTTCTTAGAACAGGAAATCTTGCACCATTTAGGAAGCCCACAACACTGTAATTCTTTAGGGATAGGGTATACACTGTGGCGCAAGTTTTCCCCCATCCCCTCTACGCCGTGTCTGATCTGCCACTTGCTAGAAGCCTGCCTCGGAATGTTAGACGAGCTGTAGTCTAAACTCCTAGTATCCCCCTTAAAAACCCCTATAGTAGTCCCCTATATAATCCCCTATATGAACCCCTTTAAGGAGTTTAGACTATAGCTCAGATGGTCTATAAGAAGCCCCAAAAGAGATGAAGTATCGGGAACGGGAGGCATGCAGTCAGCTCTACACCTCAGAGCTCAGCTAGCAGGATGACAGCGCTCTTACTATGCATGCTTTGGACTTGAAGTTTTTGCATCTTCTACACCCAGTATACAACATCCACGCCTTCACAACTGACCTCTGCGTTTACTCCGTGCCTCTCTTGCAATCTGCGCTTCTGTCTAACAGCGCGTGTGGCTTCGGAACACAGTGCAGGCGGAGGAAAACATGGAGAAGAATATTTCTACTGCTACGAGTACTAGCTACTATCTATACTTGCTGTATTACCCCTACTCCTTTTTCTACTGCGATTCAAAGGCTAAGAAAACATTGCACCCCTCATGAAAAGCATTTCTATTCGCAGGCTTCAGGGCAGCTTGTCACTGGTTTTACCTGCGGTCAGGATGCCCTTGCTCTTACCTTTGGTTAGCTAGGAATGAAGGAATGGATCCTAATGCATTATGGTAAGTCCTTTTATACAACCAACTACAGAATAGCCCTAAACCCTATATAAATAAACCCTATATAAACCTATTATAACATGTTAGTTTCCATGTTCTTTTCCATTCCTTCACTCCCAGATAGCCAAAGGTAAGTGCTTGACGAGCCGGGGCGCCACCCAGCAAGACTCCATGGTCCAGCCCCAATTCTGCCTTGACTGGGAAACTTGATTCAATGGAAATGTGGAGTGGCGAGGGGGGTCTTGTAGAGTTCATGCAGTGTCTGGGCCCCTTCTCACATGCGCAGGTTGGGCACAGGATTGAGCTCCTGTAATTTGGGCTGAACAGTTGCGAGCTAAGCCCTGCCCAATCCTGAAGCCCTACACCCTTCTCAGCAACCCCATGAAGCAAGTGCTGAGCTGCTTGTTCCGCCGCACGCAATATGTAGGCACTTCACGTCCCATCACCTGCAGACAAAGGCGGCAAATTGGCTCTAACGAAGCAGCTGAGAGTCAGTTTCACCACTTCTGTCGGGGACAAGTTATAGGCTGAGAGCGGCTCTGAAGACCCGGCTGTGCCATGCCCCTGGTGGAAGAGTGACTGCGCATCTGTCACATATCTCAAGACTCCCTGCCCATTAAGAGGGCCCGACTACTTCCTTCATGACAACCTTCTAAGCCCATTAGAACTGTTTGATTATAGATCCCAATCCCGCAACGGTTCAAGGGGTCCGCCTAGGGCCTATGTCATTATTGTTGTATATGCGGCCTACACAATCAATGCTGACTAGCATGCCCTACCCATTTTCCTTACGGTCGAACTGGCTGTGGTGAAGTTGCATGTGAAGTTGCCATTCAGAATTGCCAGCTCGCTGCCTTCGCACGGACGCCGCGGGGACCAAACTCTGTGAAGTCTGCTTCGCCTAGCCGAAAGTCGTCTCCAACCGATATATCCCGAATAGACGCGCATGCAATGAGGGCGATTTGAGGGATGAGCTTTCGCCAGTGGAATGCTTATACTGCAGGTCTCTCTGGACAGCCACCTTACTATGGAGCTGTTGTCTGCGCGAAAGTTCAGTATGTTAATGTTGGTGCCTGTTGGATTTTTGGACCAGGATTCGGTTTCCATCAAGGCTTACACAAGTAACGGCTAATCCACAATGAAATGAGATAATGGCCGACAACGCAGACATCATTCTCAGCGAAATCCTCAGGCAAGGACCCCCCAGAGTTGGGAAACGTAGGTTTGAACCGCTCGAGATCCTCCTGAAAAAAAGGCTGCGGACTACCAACCGGCTAGGAAGCGGAAGTATAACTCGAATACAGCTCAGCGAATCTCGACTCGATCACAGTCAGGGGTATATAGGAAATTTGGGGCTTTACAAGGATTATATAGGGATAATGGAGATCACACGGAAAATGAAATGGAAGCTGTTATATATGTATATATATATATATACATCTGTAATCCGCTATAACCTGTGCATCACGATCTGTACTGGTAGCAACTAGGGTGTTCCTCTGAGCACCAACAAAAAGAAATCTAGTTCCAAGTAAGAATTTCCTTCATTTTCGGGCCTCCAGGATTGCTTTGATTTCCTATGGAGGGGAATTTGAAAGGCTATCAGAATCATAGAGTAAACAGAACCTAAATATCAACGTACCTCTTTCTCTCCTGAGTAAATACCCCTGCACCCTTTCAATCGTGTGATAACAATTCCCAAGTCCCAACTATAATTTCAGATTTTGAAGCTTTGAAGAAACATTGTTGACTGGCTTTAATGTGGCAGGCTGATCTACCCTACATATTTTGAGAAAGGCAATCCTGGTCAAGCGATTATTGGGCCGCCACTCAAGATTCGTCAGGATCATGCCAAGCCATGCACCCTTATCCCACAAAGCCCTGTTCTTTGCCGCGCCTGATGTGCCGGTAGTGCGATTCAGCGCGCGGTGGGTTCCTTGAATAGATGGCTGAGTTGGGTTCAAACTTATAGGCTTGGGAACCCCTTGCCCTAGCGATTCACAGAAACACACGGTTTCCATTGTGAGGTGTACAACAGTCCCATGCTCCAGGTCCAGCGCTCATCGTCTTTGGCTTTAAATCTTCATACTTCAAAGCCTTGCCTTCACTTTGGAAAAGGAGCTCGGGCCTGCAGCATAACCTTTCAACCACTTGTTGCGCACATCCTCTTAGGAACTGCATCAAATGGGACATAATTGCAGGGATGCTGACATCATTTGCCGTAGTACTGTGTCACGCCAGCATAGAATGACCCTCAAATATCCATATGCCAGGTGGCGTTCAGGAAACCTGACAAAACGCCAGCGCAGTACAGGTGGGCGGCTGCCGAAGAGGGGGCCGCGGTTGAACGCAGCGCGGCCATTCTTTTTGAATCCTCAGGGCTGTGGGGCATAGTACATCAGGGATATGGGTGTGAGGTTTTAGGGTTTAGAGTGCCTTGGGTTTGTTGGTCTTCGGCAAGGAACAAGCGGAGCCATGCGTTGAGACTGCCTGCGAATTGGAAACTGCTCCACGAAGATCTGATGAATCCTCTGTATGAGGAAGTGCTGTGCTGTTGAGACAATAGCGGCTGTAGAGGTGTACTGTTGAAAGCTACCTTAAGCCCAGTAGGAGACTGCACAAACCAAGCTTTGTGACGCCGCAAACAAAATCACGCAGAGGTTAGAGATCCCACCAGCTGTTGTGACGGCAAGCGATAACGGTCATCATGTCACATGAGGGTGCCTCTAAATTCCTTCTACACGACTATGAGCCATGAAGAAAAGTGTTGGATATAGGTCCCAAACATGGTTTCCGCAAATATCTTTGGGCTATACTGGCGTGTAAGCCTCAACCGACGACCAAGAGCGCACAACTCAAAACAAGCAGAAAGAGACATCCTCAAAAAACCTTCAGCCAGACCTGCTTTCGGGTTCACAGGATCTTCAGAAGCCTCATAATGCTGCTCAATAATTTGCCAAACTGTAATTTGCCAAGCTGCGCACACGCGTTGCTTCCTGCCCCTGTGCAGAGAGGTGTTTAGGATGTGTGTGCCACAAGCAAAACTCGAAGCCTCAATACTGTTGCTCATGCAAGCGAAGCATTGTGAAAACTGCTCAGGACATAGAGCCGGGGTCTACTTTTAAACTAGAAGTCTTCAAAACCTCAACACCTCCACACCTCCGATGGATTGGCGCCGATGTTGGAAGTAGCGCAGGAGAGCGCTACAGACCCTAAAGGGCTTGTATAGAAACACGATGACATATATAGAGTTCTCTCTAACTTCAACCGAGACATGGAAGACAACACGATGTTCGACATCCACCCAGAATATGCCACTCTGCTTCGCCAACCTTAAAAAACGGCGACGCAATCCCCAAGCTCTCCTAAGCTTGACTCCACACCTTGAGCTCTAGACCATGCGGCCTGCCACCAGGGATCCCCTGTTTGCCAACTCTCACCGGCGGAGGCCTGCTGCCAGAAAGTTGGCATCAGCCGCATGCCACTTGCCGCTTCGTTTGACTGCTGTAATTATAGGATTCCGTCTATGCACAGCTCTGACACGACTGTTGCAAAAAAGGCGAATTGTTAGTCCAAGGTTGTCACGAGGGCGTTATGACGGCAAAGGCACTGGAGGATGCTGGACACATGTTGTATAGATCAAGGGCCAGGAGCGAGGCCACTGGTGCAGGGTCTATACAGTCTAAGGTCTGAGTCTAAGGGATATCCAGGATTGCAGTTGTGGTTTGGGCTGCATGGTTTGACTGTCAGCGGTTTGGGGGCATGCGATTTTTGAAGCTGACGTTCGCGTGAACAAGAATTTGAGGCTGCAGTCTTGAAATCTCTCCCGCCGGGGCCAACAGATGAGGACACTCAACGAATAAGGCTGCGAAAATTGTTGTTTTTTTGAGTCTTGTTGTCCAAGCCGCGGCTTACATGGAGCTTTCCTGGCAAGTGCAAGCAGAGCTGCGCACCCTCACCCGCTTTTTACAAGGATGGTGTACACCAGGGGTCCTGAGGGTCCTAAGCTTCGAATGCTGCCAGCCAGACAAGCGATTTGGTAGCGGATGGTAACCTCCGGAGCCCTCCTGGTATCATTGTAGAGAACCTTTGCGAAGATTACCTTCTCATTAAGACCCATAATCAAGTGCTCAACCACCCACTCTCGAAAATCAAATGAGCAGCTAACTATATTATTTGTACAACAGCTAAGTAAAAAATCGCTTTGGGAGGGGCGCATTGTTTTACATGGTTTTTGTCATCCAGTTCGGGGGTATCGCTTTTGGGGGGGCCTATCGCTTTACTAGGGTTTTGCTCATGTCCCTGGATTCTATCTCTGCCTGCTCTTGACTCCTACACGATTATAAAAGCGGTCGCTCAAATGTTTCCATAACACCCTAAACCCTAAACCCTAAATAAACCCCAAACCCTAATTAAACCCGAAACCCTAATTAAACCATAAACCCTAGCATTCTTTTCACCACTTGCAAGGCCGGCCTTGAACCGAAAGCACCAATTGATGGACAAGAGTTCGCCTGGCCAAGAGGACAAAGCTGAAAAGCTACCCAAACTTCAAAAGTATGTAAGATAATGATCATCAAGGCACTTATTTTACATACTTTGGGGTGCAGGTATTTGAGAAAATCTAACCTGGAATAGGGGCCCTGGAAGGTAGAAAGCCGGTACAGTCTACGCAAACGATCAGCTGCGCCGATCCGTGTTTGCGAGACCTATTAGAAACAGACTCTGAGAGCTCCAAGATCTTGCCCCAGCACCTTATGAGAAGTCTCGACGAAAGAAGATTAGCAGTGGCGAACTCGACATAATTCCTGGAATGGTTTCGTGCAGGGTGATATGGAGTGGGGCGAATGGTCTTCCATTGTCTCGGGAATCTCTCGATGCAAATCAGGCTCGGGTTGCTTTGCTGCCGGCTTTTTCCCTACTTGCCCATTTGATTTCCTAACCCATGAACACCAGAAGCTCCAACTTTGCAGTCGGGCGGGTGTTCAAAGTTGCGAAGTGGCGTAGCTTGCAAGGCCCATGATATAGGAATTCCTTTCTTGCCAAGGACCCTCGACCATGGGCTTTGTCATTTCAACCTCTCGCGTGTTGCTTCGGCCTCTTGTGATGGTCGTTCGCTTGGAGTCCTCCAGTGATTGCCTCAGGCACAGCCACTGCAGACTGCAGGCATGAGCAATATAAATCGTAAAAACAAAGGCTGGTGGATGGATGGCATCTTTGGAACTCTATAGACTAGTATGCATTGAATGTCATGGCAACAGCAATTTTGGCAACAGTTCTGTTTGCTGAAGGAGGCCATTGTCCATCTGACATCCGGGGTTTCAGAGTCACCGGGCGGAAAGCCAAAACTATGTTGGAAGTACGCTGCATCAAGCTTGTCTGAAGTACTTCAGAGTGTGGGGTCCGACAGAATATGGCATTTGGTGTGGCTGATCTTTCTGCAACATGTTCCTAGAGGTTCTTGGCGTTGAAGGTTTCGGCTGAGCTGTTGGGTGCAATGTAGCCTACAAAGTGTTTGGGATCTGGAGGGTTCTCTGGAGGCAATCTGCACCTCCGAAGCAGAGTCTAGATATGTCGGGCAAGCGGCAAAACGGGTTCTCAGCCTATGGTGCCTTCGGGAAATTACAGCATGCAGGAGGATTATGATCGGAATGCACCGGAAGCCTGCATGGACGAATTGGACGAGCCTTCATGTCTTGCAGCAAAGCCACCGGTAAGCTTCACCTGAGCTACAATGATTTATGCGGGTGTTTCTTGAAAGTCTGAGGCCTCGAGCCAGTAGTAGGGACCTTAGTATACTGGGTATAGAGTCAAGGGTCAGCTAGGAGCCCGTGATGATCAGCTCCATGTCCAATTTGGGACAACCCAGGCTGACCCTGAAAAGATTGGCTCACCCCTTGAGCTATGTCTCAGGAAAAAAAAAGCAGCAAAGCAGGAAAAAAAAGGCTCTGAGCGAATGTAGCGGCAAAAGAGACTGCAGCTATCTACATCCACTTTGGCAACATCAGAGGGGCTCAACAAACCTGAAATTGTTCTCTTTTGTGGGTCATAGCCCCCTAGGGCACATGCCTCCGCTGCAGTTCCTTCTACCTCTTAGTAGAACCCTAAGGGTCCAAGTACCTAATAATCATATACTTACCCAAAACCTGTATTATAATTACTATTACCCAAATCCCAAGTACCTAATTATTGGGTACATGGACCCTCTGGGGAACACTACCGCCCTGTGGCTCGTAATTTGCTGTGCCTATCCTGCAGGTTAAGGGGTGAGCCAGTCAGCAATTCCAAAAAAAACTAGCAGTTGACCTCAAAAGCCGCTGTCTTCAGGCTTACATAGGGTTACATAGGGTTTAGGGCTTCCCAAAATTAAGGGTGCCTTATTGGGGGTCTCCATAATAAGGACGATAATATGTTTTTGTACTCCAGTTCGTGGCATTCGAAAACCATAATCCACTAGGGCCCTCAGATTCCATGATCACCATGGAACCTCCAGGACCTACATTAGGGCTGAGAAGGGATCCCGAAACGCTCCAACCACAAAAATGCTGGGGACAGGCCATTGGCTCTGGGTTACTATGATTGAGTGGCTGGTCGTCTTGTACGCCCTGATTCATGTGATGATTGTCTGCTCCCTGTTTTGATGCTCAGGCAAAGTCTGATGCCGCTCACGATGCGCCCCGAGCTTCATCCCGAATTACAACATGAGTCATCGCGGATCGTAAAACCCAAACGTTGCACATCAAACCCCAATATGCGGGGGCGCGAATAGAAACCCCAATACTATACTACAGTCCTTGTTATGAGGAACCCCAGAAAGGGACTCCCATTTCCAGAAACTCCCGAACCCAGAAATGCATCCGCAAAACGGGCATCGCTGCGACGCAGCTCAGCAAAGCGCCGCAGCACTGCACGACCGTGCCAGAGAACGCGGCAAAGTGCATCCCAAACCTAAGTTTTATTTAGGCTTTACATCATTGAAACCAGATCTGGTATCATGTGCTTGTTCAGCGATTAAAAAACCCGGCCATGTCGGCGCTGATTACTTTATACACCATTAAGTCAGGTGAGGTCAGGTAAAATTTGTCTGCCTGATAGTGCTGAAAAACAAGAATCACAGGGTTTCAATGAGGTGGTGAAGAGTGCACTAATCTGGGGCTTGTGAGGCTTGCATGGTGTTCAACAATATCTGACGTGCTCATGGGGCTTAGGGCATAGGGTTTACGGTTTCTGGGGTTGTGGTGGATTCCTTGGAAAAGGTTGGAAGACCACTGCTTATCAAGTCAATGAGGGCGCGTGGTTTGATGATCCTTGTCTATCTGCTTAAACCATGGCTTTGGAAGCTCGAAGTCTGAGGGTGACTGGGTTCCCAGCACAGTGGGGCTTCTAGGAAGAAGGACTTATGTCCTTCCATCAAATGGGTTCTGTCACGAGAAGACATCGCCCGCAGCATGATCTACCAAAGCCAGGCGTGGCCGCTCTATGCTTCCATGAACAGGCGGATTGAAATTTGGGACTCCAAGGGAAGCACCTCAACATACGGGAGCCGCAGTCAAGCGTCTACCACAATTGTTGTACATGCAAACTTTATGTACCTCTGCGCCCACAATACTTAAACGCCTAGGGGCCGACTGTGACAGGGCGACAGTCCTCAACCGACTCCCAGTCGCGGCAATCGCACCGACCTCCTGCCATCATACCCGGGGCCAAGATCGCGACGTTCACCAAGGCGAGAAGTCATAATGTCAAGCACTATAACTAATGGAAATTCTCAGCATACACATTTTCTTATGGTTGCGCGTGAGCACCGGTTCGCGAAGCAGCTCGAAGCAACGGGGTTGGGCTACGGATTGTAGTGCCAAGGCTTCAATCAGCAAACTTACATGCTCTGATGCAACACTTCTGGCCCCGAAAGGTTTAAAAAGATTGCAACCACCCAGTCACCCAGTGCTCCGGGTCCTTCGCAGAGAGATTGCTGAGCCTGGAATGGGTGGTTGTTTGAAGTTGCTGGCTTACAGTGGCGTTGGAAGGGAATGGTGAGTGACGATTGTCCCAGGGCCCTCTGCCAAACGGTAAACAAAAAACACCTTGCACGTCACAAACCTGGACCCTGATTCCTACAGGCCCTTGGGCGTGTAAGTGCATACAACATCGTGCAACTGTGCGCCCGAGGATCAGCAGAGCCAGCGACTCATCCACGAAGCTTTCCAGCGCCATTGCGAGACAGCTACAGCAAACACAACGTAGGGACTTAGTCTAGGTTTTTCAGGGTGTACCGATCCCTTGTTCTCTCGAGCTGGGGCTTGGAGTTTGGGAGTTTAGCATCTGTACTCTGATGAGAACCTTATCACAGTGACCCTACTGCGATTCTAGTCATGCAATTGAACTACTTTACATATTTTTCAGAGCCCTGAGAACAACAGCATTTTTCAACCAATAAGACACTTCATGGTCAATGGTTCCCCTGCTTTCTTGCATGTGTTTTCCTGAGCCCGGAAACGAACACGCATGCAGCCCCAATGGCAGGGCCTGAAGCTGTGCATTCATCAGATCTGGTGTGGGATCATAAATTCTTGAAGAGAGCAGACCACTGCAGGTCTCTCAAGAAGCAGACCACTGCAGGTCTCTCAAGAATACAGGTTGCAGTAGCATGTATAAAAAGTCTACATGAGGTTGACCGGGGGGGCAACTGACTCCAAGGGTCTTGGCCAAGCTGTTAGACCAAAAGATACCAAAAGCAACAAGATACAGCGGTATAGTGATGCGGTATTGATAGAGGCTGCGATGGCAGTGAGCACCGTACTAGTAATCACGACAATCATAACCACAATTCAGACAAGGGGGCGCTATGGACCCATACTTCGAGGCATAGCCCAACAAGTACCAGACAAGCATGTCCATAAAACATCATAAAGCATCACATGAAAAAAGAATGCTACTGGTACACACCACTAGTGCGCATGTCAATGACAACGTCCTCTGCCACATCCACGACGCCCAGGGCGGCTAAATCGACTGCATCAGATCCTGGCTAAGCTGTATAGTGACTGACCCATGCAAACCGTTCAAGGGCTTAGGGCTCAGGCAAAAGGCTTTACTACAGAGAAGGTAGTACCAACAGCAGACTTTTTGGGGGAAGGACTATCGGAGCTCGAAACCCTAGACCCTAAACCCCTAAACCCTAAACAGTAGTTTCCATTTTAGTTTCCATTATCCCAATATAACCCCTATATAACCCCCTATATATTCCCTATAGGATCCCCTAGGTAGGCAACTTTGACCAAGCTCTTTTGCTTTGTCAAGACGATACCGCATGAGACTGTCTCGCGCCAGGGGCTCGAAGGACAAACCAAGAGAAGCCAAAATTGAGGGACGAACAATATGTGGTCAAGGGTTGAGGGTTTTTGCTACATGTGAGGGTTCGGGATGTCCTGATGACCGCAATGACAGCACCTCCGGCCGAGCCTATTACATATGAGGGTTTGAGTATGAGCATGCGACATACTCTAAGCACTGTTGCAAGTTTTCTGCAAGTCCCAGGCAGTTAGTTAGACTCACGCAGCCACAATCAGCACAGAACAGAACTCCTTTTGGTAGTCTTTTTTCTAAGACCGAGTAGTTGTTGCTTTTGTACCATTGCGTCAAGTCTGAGGATTGCTGGTGGCTGCTGCAGATGCCCATGTTTGATCTACATATTTGAACATGTATATACGTATATACATATATAAATATGTAGTTCATGCGCGAAAAGTTGGTATTCGAAGTCAGGAGTACCTCCGGAGGCCGCAGGGGGACTGGCGGTCGTGCCGGGCGTGAGCCTCAGATGCTGAGCCACACAAGGCTATACTGTGTGGTCTAGAGCTTTACAGTTGCAGGGCTGCGGGGGGGAAGACTTCATGCCTAGGGAGTTTCGAAGCGAGCTACCCAGCAGGCCTTCCCATATTGTGGCGATATCAGACTGCGGTTTTATCACAATTGTTCTGGGTCCTGCGTGTGCTTTTGCTTTTGGGACTGCCAAGGGTATGTTTCCCACTGGTACCATTCATAAGTTATGGCTCTTCGAGTTGCGATCGCAAATATGCGAATCGGATTCTCTGACGAAAAAGCTCGCGTCAGGAGAATTTAAGCCCTTCATCACCCATTCCACCCCCTGTTGCCGACCAAATCCAGACAAAAAAACATGCAACAGTCACACCAGCCTCCAACACTCAAGCATACACGATAGATGGCAAACTCATCCAGTCGCAAGCCATTGAGAAAAATCACAGAATGGCTCTCGCATGTTCACGCAATGCACACCAAGAAAAGCATACTGATCAGCCTAGACATCCTGACCACATGCGCCCAAAAACTTTACACTGCAGTATTGTAGGAAAGGTAGCAAACACATGAGCCATTGTCTAAACTCCTAGTATCCCCCTTAATAACCCCTATAGTAGTCCCCTATATAATGCCCTATATATCTCCGTTTAGGGAGTTTAGACTATAGCCCATATAGGTGTAATAGGACCTCAGCATAAACAAAGCTACATCCTCTGTGCGCTGCGTCTGGCTGAAGAGCTAACCTGCCCTAATTCGCACTAGTTGCTAATAGTACTAATAGTACGAATATTCCCTAATATTACTAGTATTACTTTTACTGGTACTATGACTATTATTACCATTATTACTATCATTGGTACTGTTACTACAAATTATTGGTACTAGTATACTACTGTTACTACTAAATCCTGAGCCCCGTGCTCTGCAGCTGTTGACACTGCCGCTGTGGCTACGGCCGCGGCTGCGGCCAAGGCCGCCAAAGCAGGCTCGGCGCCTTTGGCGCACTAAGGGAGGGTTTAGGGTTTAGGGTGGGTTGCTTTGGTTATAGTCCCCCTAAAGGGTTATATTGGGATTATAGGGTATATTGGGGTAATATTGGGACAATGGAGAAGAAGATGGAAACTACCATTTAGGGTTTAGGGTTCTTGTCCCCCTCAAGTAGATAGAATATGGCTTTGGGTATACTAAAGTAAGATGCCCATATACCCTATGTTCTATCTACTTAAGCGGACTATAGGGGACAGGAGAGGGTAAAGAACTTGCAAGAAAGACAGCACGCGAGAGAATGAAGCATCCGCCAAACAGGTCAGTGCGAAATCAAAAGGAATGAGACTTGCAACAGCCACCTCAAGGCTAAGAACCCGATATAAGCTCTGGTGACAGTACTATTCAACCATGGCAGTGCTGCGATAGCCACCATTTTCCACATACTTACGGTAACAACTCATATAACATTATAACTTTGAAAAATATACATTTCAGATTTAAATTACTGACATGCTAGTTTGCATAAAACGGGGGGCCCTAATGTACAAAATAAACTCCAACACACTAGAACCCTTCTTATGACCCACATTTATCATCTATACCCTAAAACCATCTAAAACCTTTTCCTACCCTGAACCCAAAGGGCAGAGCCCGGCCCCTTCCTCTCAGCCCCCCACGTACCGCTGCTTTCGTTTCTGGGGCTGGCGAGTCCAAGAGGATGTGGCCTTGGAGAATCACAGAATCTAAGGTTACAGTAAAAAGTCTAGGGTTTAGGCTTCAATTCTAGGGCTTTATAATGGGTAGCAGAAGTTCGAGCTCACTGTCATGAATAAGAACTTGAAGTTGGAATACATGGATATGACTAAGCCGAAGACCACTTGTATACGTGGGGCTGATGAGGGCTTATGGATATCTGGACCTCCGGGGAATGTAGGCACTTGTGGACGTGCTGGGGGAGACTTGAGGATCAGGGTCCTTGCTTTGGTCCTTTCTCAGTCTAGCGCAGTGCAGCATAGATATTTCGAGGTAGATCTTGGGTGGGGGGTTGAACATATCTCTATATCTATGTGTGTATACATGTACATTCAAATATCTATATGTATATAATGTGCAAAATATATATAGATATATATATATATATTTTTTTCAAGCAGCTTGGTGATAAAAAAAAAGGTATGCTTTGGATGTGCCCATGGCTGCGGGCTCTCCTTATTGTAGACAGAAAGACTGATCGCATGGTTACTGCTCAAGATGAGACAAGTATATAATGATATGAACCAATGTCTCAACTCCTATTATCCCCATTAATAACCCCTATAATGGTCCCCTATATAATCCCCCTATGTAATCCCCCCATAAGCTCATATGTTACAAGGACTCCTGGATCCGGGACCTATACTTTTGACACCTCCTTGGGCTCCCCTGATAAGACCCCAAGTCGGTAGGATCCTCAGTGCGACGACAAAAGCCTTCAGCCCTAAACCAGGCATGTCCGCGATGATATGTCTGATGTCCCTGTATTTCTCTATGCTCACCATGACTTTGAGAAGCCACGCACTTTTCTTTTTTGTTTGTTGCGCAGGCGCAGCCTTCACCGGCGCAGCCACGTTGCTTCAGCGAAAAGAACACAAGGAGTAGGGTCCTGAGTCGTCCATTTGTACTGGGAAACCTGTGGATAGTTCTTACTGCGACCGTATGAACAAACAGGTAGCTGTTGACTTCAGATTTCCCATAAGCTACACATGGACTTCCATGTAGAATTCCGTGGAAACAATCGTGTAGGGCTGGGGCAGTTTGTGCGTCAAGTCTGGAGACGCGTAAGCTTGCTTCTCTTAGATGCATGTCAAAGCCAAAGCCAAAAAAGAAGATGAGCTCAAACAGCTGCTCAACTACGTCTCGCTTCGGGTGGTTCCGTGCCCAGCGCAAGGGGCTTGTTCACGATGCTGGCCACGCGATTTGCAAGGCGCAGCACTGCCAAAGTCTCGCTGTGGGCGTAGTCTACGGGAAGCACGTGCGCAATCCATATCCTCAGCGCCCGTAACGGGTTGCGGGATGGGACCCCCATGACGATCTCTAAAGCTAGGTGAACCCTTCAGCGACGCACCAAACGGATGAGGAAGGCTAGAAGAAAGAGAAACGAGCAGAACATCAAACGCTTCCTGCTCACTACGCACGACTCTAACAAGCAGCAACACCATTTAATGATGTGGGATGTATGACTGGTTATGTAGTCCTTGTAAGAAGGACTCCGAACATTTGCTTCAGGTTAAAGATCTGACTTCCTATGTACTGTGAGATGGCCATCTATTTCTTTGCCGACCGTACAATGCAAACCCGATCCTTGTTCCACACGAATTGAGGAACAGTGCCGAGCAAATTGAGGATCACTTTGCATCTAGAGCCATTCAAAAAGAGCAATACCGCTAGTACACTAGACCACTAGGCATGCACAGCTACTTGGAAACAGCAGTGATCATTCCAACTATGAATTCAGGAATCGCGAGGCATCAAGCTTTTTGTAACCACGTTCTTGTTGTGATTCGCTTTGATTGATATCTGCTACACCCTTCACGGATGCAAGCACTAATGAAAGCACCGAGGAGCGTTTTGGTGTTCCCCCCCAAAGACTCAGTCAACAGACGTGTGAGCTGGCCGTCCCGATATGGGATCTCAGCTGCGATCGGATCAGCTTCAGGGTTTAGGGCTTAGGGGAAGGTATCCAAGCAATCATGAGTTTCACTGCTCCAAAGCCTAAGTCTGCTGTTCTCATTTCCGGAAGCATCGGGGTTCCGCCTGAAGCTAGATCCGTCCCTGAGCTGTGCTAGGAACCATCATAGGCTTGAAGGTAGGTATGGGGCTTTGCATGTATGCAGATGAACAATTTTGTGGTTAATTGGTTCTTGGAAGAGCGCGATCGAGAGGAAGGGCCTGAACCTTTGAATTCCTGCAGTTTTCCCTAAAGGCGTCCTTTGAATCCTGGGGACTTCAAGGATGCAACTTGATGTAATTAAGAATGTAAGAATGCGGGACGCATTCGCACGTGGGTATTCCTCACAGTTGCTTGCAGGACTGAAAGACCCCACTCCCCCACATCCCCTTTTCCTGTGTGCGTCTGGACTCGAAGACACCTCATACTCTTTTCACTTTGCAGCTTGGGGACTGTGAGACATGAAAGCAAGTAGCTTGTAGCGGGACATGAAGGTGACTAGACCGTAGAGGTTCGAGAACAGCACACAAATCCCAATCACAGGAATCGATACCTGTGCAGATGGCTCTGCCTAAACGCCAAGCGCCACATGTAAACCAACTCTCAGGCCCTAAACCCTCAACCTCAAACCTGTTTTCCTTCTGAACTCCATACACCTCAAACACTGGAACCTATAAGTTCCCGCCAGATCGCGAGGCGGCTCCCGCTTGTAAGCGCAATGATCACCTGGATTCAAGGCTAAGGGCTTGCAATGGTTCGGGTCGTAATCCTTTCGTACTAACATTTAATATTCCCTCCCTTGATGTTAAACATGTCCCCAACAGATGTATGAGGTCTTAGGAGGACATATGTAGCCTTAATGGCCGGGGACTGTTTCATATGAATATGAACAGAGTGGTGGCTCTGGAATTTGGAGTGCCCAACCTCTAAAAAATATCTGAATGTATCATGCGTTCATCCGTTAAGTCACAGCTTCACTCCTTCACAGCCAGCGTGGCGCACGCTTCTCCCTCCCTACCTCACTTGCATGTTGAAGAACAAGAACAAATGAGCACCACGCTTCAATGAAAAAGACCGGTAGTGCCAAGCTTCCAGGCTTGCTAGATGGATTCCTTTCATGTGTTGCTGTGAAGTGGCGCGTATTCAGTTATCAGCATAAGGACATCATATTCTTGTGGTGGTAGCTTATCCTAAGTTTTTCCTGAACACTAGCCCAAGTTTTCGAAGCTGCATAAAAGGATCCTACTATCACGGCAGTATGTAGGAGGACCCTAACTTTGAGACGTAACTCTTTTGAGTCAGGATGTGAAAGTATCCGTCCGCTTTGACAGATTCGTGAACTTTTCACCTTTTTACAGGAACCCTTCCTACACTCATGCAAATCATAGCTTCGAACAAACTACATAATGCACGACGACCCATACCTTCATAGATACACACCACAACGTAGAAAACCAAAATAGTGAAAAACAAAACAGCCATTACTTGAACCCCAGAATTTCTAAATTACGTGTCTGAGCACTCCAGTTGGCCCCTAAACCCTAAACCTACTTGGGAGTTTCCTACAATTAGGGGTAACCCATTGGGGGTCTCCATAATAAGGATTGTAGTATTTTGGGGTCTACATTGGGTTCCCCTTATTTTGGAAAACTACCACTTTACTTTTGAGGTGCAGAAACAGCAAACCACGCCCACAGGGTCCAGGTACATATCAATTTTCTACTTGTCAGCTTCAAAATGCCCACATGGTGGGGGTTTCCCAAAATGAGGGGTACCTTTCTGGGGGTCCCTCTAGTAAGGATTTTAGTATTTTGTCGTCTATATTAGGGTTGGCACAGCCAAGGTGCTCGCCCAAGGGATGCTGAGGACTGGGCAAGAAGGGCGCCTTCCTGCTGGGTTGCGACTCCATACACTGAAGATATATTGGGTTCAGGGCGGCATGATGGAACGTCACATGGAAAAGAACATGCAACACACTGTTTAGCGCAGAATAATGGAGAATCGTCATGGAAAGTGGATGAGTTGGGGTCTGAATGGGTCTGAGTTGTGCTAGGTAGGTAGGGAATGACACACTAAGCTAAGGGACAACTAGGATATTGCTTTGTCCATCCGATCCCAGCAGGACTTCTCCCATGTGTTCCTTCCTTTGGATACACCTGCTAGTTCTCCCTTTATGTGCATACGGGATGCAAATAGGGGCAGGAATCGAATGTCGCCGTGGCTTTCAGAACCCTGCATACTCAGCCAATCACCATATTGCATGCGCAGTCGGCAAGTCCTTACCTGGGGCCGGTAGTGTAACCTCAGAGCCTCAGAGTGCTTAAGTCCTCAAGGCCCACAAAAATCCAACAAAACAGACCCAAACCCCAAGCCCCTGAAGCCCCAACCACCTGAAAACCCAGTTGAAGCCCCTCAGCTATCCTGGCCTGGAGCCGCTCCCCAGTGGCACCAGTTTTTGCCACCTTTTCGCAGCCCCGGCACTTAACCTGGTTTGGTTTGTCAGAAAGGGGCATGAGAGTCCTGAGCCCGAACCCCATTGCCATCCATGGCTTCCTGGCCAACTTGCAGTACCGTTCATCCCTTCACTCTCCAATACTGCAGATTGATACTGACAGCAGTATAGACAGAATTGCCACTTGCGGGAGAACGGTTCATGTGCGGGGAAGTAGCTTCCAGAACAAACAGCGAGTATAAGAGTCGAATCTCAGAATGGGTTCAGCATCCAAGAACCTCAATACTCAATTAGTCAAACATTTCAGGCTGATATAGGCTATCCCACATGCTTATACGAGCTTGTGAAGCTTAAGCTACGATTGCTCCATGCCAAAGCCAAAGTCATTCTGAAACCCTACATGTGTCGTAGGACGGTTTGTGTGGTGTTTATAGCGGGGGCATACGAGGAGTTCACAGGGATTAAATGCCCATTACGTGCGTACTTCCCAAACTGATCCCTACATTCTTCCCTTAACTCCCCTAGTGCGAGGTACCCCCAATTTCTTGCAAAATTACCATTTAGCCAAGGGTCCAAAGTGAGCTTCCGACGGCACAGGTCACCCGAAGGGCTGCGAGACTGCAGAGTCAGGGTGACAACGATGTCCTGCATGCGGGAGCATGTTCAATTTTTGGATCTGTGAGCGCAGATAGTAGGCGCTGAACACCAAATAGCTGTGTTGGGGCTTTCAAAAATTCAGAACCTCCTTTTGGGAGTCCCTGTTTGGCGGATTACGATGTATCTAAATTGGAACCGCTTTTTGTGGAAACCTCATAGAATAGAATCATCTGCCAGGCGTCTAGGTTACAACTGCAGAAGTCGGGATCTGAGTGTGAGGTATCTATGCGAGTATTGCAGCCGTTCCCCGAAATTATAAGTGCGCCCATATATTCCGCAATGTGGAAACGCTCATTATGGCCCACGGCCCTGAAACCACCACAGAGAAGAGGTTCTGAAGGAAATCTTAGCCCCTGCCTTAGTCTACAAAATCTCAGTCCTAGATGCACACTACACCCTAAAATGTGCGGATCCACGCTGTTGAGTACTGTCCTTCTTGCTGGGGTCTCCACGTGTCGCAGCACTCTGCGCCCAGCCAAACCTCAAGACCTGGCAGCCGCACTCGGAACATGGGCCCCCGTTTCATGGATGGAGAATGGGGGGGGATATGATTATGGTTTTGGGGACTTCCATCTATTCCGCCTACTACTTAAGTGGGGCTACAGGCCTTTTAGAGGGTCTGGGGTTTCCCAGACTGCCTGGCTTGTTTGAGGGATCGGGGGGTACCTGCAGAGGCTTCCTTGGAAGGATTGCTAGTAGAAAGCTTCAGGAATCGCGGGTTTGGGGTTCAGGTTTAGGATCCGATGTTTAAGTGTTTTTGGGCACATTCCTGCCTTCAATTTCTTTGAGAGCGGAGCTGAAAGTAGGAAGCACGCACTTGAGAAGTGGAATCACATTGTCCAAAAGACTTTTCATAGCGAGATTCTCTCAGATAATGCTGCTTAGTAGTCAGGACGTGTTGGCTGTCTCCTCCTTTCTTTGGCCCACAAGTTCCAGCAAGTTTGCGTGCCTGCGTGTTCATTTGAGTTTGCAGAACTCCGTGCTTTCGGAAAAGGCTATCTCATGTCCATGTCTCACAGCTTTGAAAAGATCTCTTACAAAGGCCCGTGCAGCTTCAGACCTCACTGCCCTTCACAGCCTCGTGGTCAATGCAACAGTTCGAGATGTGCTACATTTTGTTGCGTGCCAACGTCGAAACCCAGTGCAGCCCCGCACTACTGAGCTCCCAGAAAAGCCTCCACGCCAGTCTTCCTTGCATACCTTGCTACTATCTTTACATCAGCCGATCTTTCAAGTACCGCGCGCGTCTATGCAGGAATGTCTATATCCAGTCTTGGGGCAGGTCCCTGCATATTGCCATGCATTGCAAGAAGGCAAGCATTTAGCCTTCAAGCTGTATGCAGACCTTGCCCTCTCAACCCAAATTTGAGAACTGAAGCCAACCGTCAAGTGACCCCGCAGTGCAGTAGTGCAGTTGCATGCAGTTGCTGCCTCCTCCAATTCGGCCAGTGATGCGACCTCGGCGATTACAGATGCGCGGGGCTTCAGGGATCACGATTTGGGCTTCTTTGCCCTTTCAGGTCCACAGTCCTTCAGGTCCGGGGTCCAGTTCACAATTTGATGCACATGCAACCGTACCTCTCACACAAATTCATGCAACACTCCTGCACAGTTACAGAATGCGAGCGCTGCTGATGAGTGCACAGTCAGGAATTGCGCACCCCAAAAAACAAGAAGATGCCCCACACGCGCGGAGACATGCCAAAAAAGTGCAAGATAGTTTCGAAACACACTCTTTGGGGCGTAGGCTTCACGGCTCGTGACGGGTGCAGGAGGATACTGGCAAGGGCTCTCCATCACAGGGCCTGCTTAGAACGGCTCCCTACAGCTCTAAGACATCACCGTTCACCAGTAAGCCCAAGGGCCGCGATGTCCACACCGTCTTCCACGTAGATCCCACCCTTCTCTGGAGCATCACGCAGCTTCTTTGGCCTTTTGACTTCCATTGGAGCAGGAACTGTAGTAGACACGACGATAGTAAGTAACAAGACTAACAAAAAATACGAGTAACAGTAATAGTAATACTACTGAAATTAATTGTTCGAATCCCAATTGAATTGTGACAGTCACTCTGGGGCGGTGCGCTCTGGATTCGGAGAAACACCCTCGTTCTGTAAGAGCTTCGCAGAAACTGTGCAGGCACATGTATAGGGAAAGTGGCGATTTTGCCTATAGCTGCTAGCTCTAGCTCCTACACAAGGCTGGGGCGCACGATCCCAAGCACTGCATCCTTTGCCTCACATTTACAGGCCCAACCTCAAATTTCCAAGCGTTACCCTCAAACATCTGGCTCTTCTGACCCCTCTGCCTCTGGCATGGCTTTGAAATCCAGCACCTTTGACCCTGAATCATGATGAGGCGCTTCATGGGATCTGTAGACAGCATATCCAAAACCTTCTCCGCGTAGATCTGCACAAAGGCCTCAGAGCATTGAGTAACGGCGGCGATGCTATGAGCTATGAGCTAGACCTATGCTCATGCTGACGACTTGAAGCATTGCCGGAGCGAATCTAGCATGAAACCCTAAAGAAGCCTTGTGCAATGATGTTCCATGTGAGTTTGTGTATTTAGGGGCGAAGGGTTTGGGAACTCCTCACCTGATCCCAATCCCTAACAAGGACCTTGGACTCCCTTCTAACCTCCGTATATCCCGAGTGTCCCTAAAGGCCTGTACTTCAACAAGCCCTTAAGCCCCACACTCCTAAATCCTGAGCCCTATATAACCGCATATAACCCCTATAAAGATAGATTCAAATCCTCACTCAGGGCAGGCCCGAGCCTACTTCACTTTTTGGATACTGTCCCTATCTGAGGGTTATATGCCCCGATAATGGAGAATCAAATCGAAAACAAAATGGAAACCCTAAAGGGGCAGAGGTTATATAGCTCCTCCAATAGCTCCGCTGTAGCGGTCATATAGTTTTAGTACGGGCGCTATGTAAATGAAACTGTTCCGTTGGCAGCATTTAACGGCCTTCTCCGCTAAACCTCATCACGCATCCTGAGTATGAATGACCGCTGGAACAATAAGTGAGGCCAAGACCCCAAACTACAAACTTTAGTCTCTCTAGCACCCTAGCCGCCGGATCTCAATCCCCAAACGCAATGCACAAGTTCTAAGGCCAACAAACTTTCATGCCTCTGCAAGAGGCGCCATACTGGTCGCTGTAAGCTGAAACTCATGAACTCGAAAAAGTATATGGAGCCTAAAGGCAGTATGCGGCCAAAATCTGTCAGTGCCTGGTAGGTTTGCTGATCTCTTATAACCCTGTAAGGTGCCAGACGGCCCAAACGTGCCCTGAACCCTACACCGAAACTGCACAACAGACCGTCTGAAATCACTACTAGTGGCGCAGCGCATTTTCCACTGCCTCTGCTTCAGGGCTTTACGTCCCAAGCGTCTTTTATGCGAAGCTCTCGACTCTGTTTGCCGAACCAGAGGGATGAGTTGAGGCTTCGAGGCTTCGTAGGGGCAACATAAACCCTTCAGCCTACCCTTTCTGAGTGCATGCAGTTGGGGACTTGCAGTTGCAGGTTGAAGCTTCGTGTTCGCGGATGGCGGTTCTCCTGTAGAAGCTGCCAGAGAAGCAGGCATAGGCATTCAACGAAACACTCATGCAATGTTCAGAAGTGCAATGAAAGTAATCCCATGAACCCTAAACTCCAAACACGTCTAAAACTGCGAGCTAAGCTCAAAGTGACCTAGCGCAGCTAGGACACATCCCCGGCGTGGCTTCAGCAATCCGGAAGATCTGTTGGAAGAGTCTCGGTGCCAGACCCTCGCAATCCTGCTATGTTAAGCAGACAGGGCTTGCTGGGAGCCGGGGGCTCTTGTCAGTAAGGAATGGCTCCACGGTTAGGAAGGGATTAAGGCATTCCCTGGACGGAAGGCTAGCACTTTGGCTCGTTTGGGCACATGAGAACCCTCGCCTTCAGACTACAGGGTACCAATCTTGGCCTATGTAGAACCAAGCCTACTTTCATGCAGCTCGACTTCTTCACTCTAGCAGCATCTAGCAGCTAATCCTGCAGGATTAGAAGCCTCGCAGATGCACCTGGTTTTCAAGTTGCCTCCGTTAATGTTTCCAAAGCGCGGGGCCCCAAGGGAAGCTAGAATCTTCAAACCGGGTCCTTCTCGTTGTGCGCGGCATACTACTAGCAAAGGTTTAGAAATGTCCTTGCAGAACTGAAGTACGTTGGACTTCACGCCAACCTCGAGAACCTACTCCAACGGGTCAAACAGTGTGCCGGATGCCCAACCTACAAGGCTGCCTGTGAGACAGACTTGGACATGACAGTGTTGCTGACAATTGTGATATGGAATGTGCTATACTATACTATACTATATTGTGCTATATTATATTTTACTACATTATAATAATGCATTTGTCGCCGCCCCCCTCCATCCCCCCGTGTGCTGACTCAATGATGCTGATGTCTGGCAAGATTCTTGCAACCTAATCTCTCTGATGTCCCTGCAGCGCCCCTCCAAAGCAAACGCCAGTATTTACACCACCAAAAGCGCCCGTACGCAACATAGAGATCCCTGATGCCTTCGCTCGGATACGGTTATGGTAGTTCCCCAAAACGAGAAATGAGGGGACCCGACTCCAGACCCCAATATACCGTATCCCTTTATTCTTGGGACCCCCAAAACAGCATCCCCCCCCCCAATTTTGAGAAAACCCCATATCTTGCTTTTAGCTTCGTGGCCCAAAGCTTGCTCCCAAACCCTGCCTCAGGACACTCAGGAGGGCTTTCAGAATCCGCACTTGTTCCGAACCTGAGTTGCACTTAGGGCAGGGCCGCTGCACCCCGTTCCCAGAGGGCCCAACACCCCTTGAGTGAGGAATGTACCTGAGATATTACCAGGGATCCTCATATGTTTTATAAGGTATATTCCTTAATTAAGGGGTCTTGGGCTACCTGGGTTCTTGTCAAATTTGAGGGCAATGAGGGAGACCATGCTGCAGAGCTGGGATTCCGTGGAACCCTTCCGATGAAGAATTCACCATCAAGTTATATGAGCAGCTACCTAGATTATGAGAAAACAACTAAGTAAAAAATCCCTTTCGGGGG
>CAJNIZ010009169.1:95368-108339 GCA_905231905.1 Symbiodinium pilosum
CTTTACTAGGGTTTTGCTCATGTCTCTGAATTTGATCTCTGCCTGCTCTTGGCTCCTACACGATAATCAACGCAGTTGCTCATAATATGCGTTTTCATAGCTGGCATACAGGAAGTCTGAGGGGAATTGGGTGGGACAAACGGGCAAGCACATCGATTCTCAGAGCGAATTGGATTTTGGTCTCGGGGTGACCCTAGTTGCATATCTCACAACACTAGCACATTGTCAGCTGCAGCACTGCTTACTCAACAGCCAGAACCTTGAAACAAAGCCTCACAAACTCGGTGTGAACCATGGAACCTGAACTTTCCTGCCACGCGGCAGTGTCCGGGACTTTCCCGAACTTGTCTGTCCGTGTGCAAAAATCGTGGTGTTGTAACCTTCCAAGACCTTGGTGGGCATGCAGCAAGTGGCACAGGAAACGTAAGCCGCACTGTAGCACATGCGAAGTAATTACCTCGAAGCGTAAGTAGGATCTCGTGTAGTTCAATATCCAGGTAGCTGACCTCCGTTGGCCAGAAAAGTGCACACAAAGCCGACCCTTAGGATGAACCATGTAATGTCCTGCCTGGCTGGCTGGAGTACACATAAGATGAACGCAAAGCTTTCAGACATACCGCGGCACCTATATCCGACTACATCCCCCGACGGTTCCTCAACATGGGAAATAAATTCAAGGTTATGCACTTAGTCAGCATATTTTCTACATACTTTTCGCTGCAGGCATGACCAACTTTCAGCCGCTGCAACGCTGTGATTTCATCAAGCAGCGCTCTGCAGAACGTCGTGACCGACCACATGAAACACCTCCAAAATTCAGATGTGGGGCTTTGCGACACCAGGGGGTCCCTTTTGGGCATATGCATTTGGGGCCTGGATTGTGGTCCCCTGATTCACGGAAGAAGGCTACTGCAAGAAGCCCTTGGACCGAAGATAAGTTTAAAAGGCCTCATCAAGCCTTCTTTGGACCTGTGCAGGGTTCTTAAATCACTTCCTTATCTTCCTTTCACCAGTACTTTATGTCGGAGAAATCTTCCAGACAGCAAGCTGTCATGATCCAATTTGCGGGATGCCTGCAGGATGCTACTACCTTAAGGTTGCGGTCGTAGCTGCCGAGATTGTAAGGCAGCTTCTGCAAGCAGATAGGCCCGTATTCTACGAACCGTGTCCCAACAGAGCATCGGAAATCGTGATACCACAACAAGACAGAAACATGACGAGCTACACTTTCACACCGTGCGATAGAATCAATAGAATTCGTCCACTCAGTATTTCAACTGCATTGAGCTATACCGGGTTTCACTACGTAGGACAAAATCTCAAGCTCACACATAATCGAACGCACGGACTCCAGATGAGGTCTTGAAGAGGTTAGGGCAGAACATGCTGTCCAAACACGCCCACGATGAGTTGGGCTGGTCGCAGGACCTTGGCCTCATGCAGTGGACCTCAACACACGAAACTACGCAGGCAAAATGCAAAAGCTAGGCTAATCCAGACTGATAAATAGCAGGGACCATGGTGATTCGGCAGGTTATATGCTGGATGCGTTACTGCCATGCATGAAACTGATGAGGGTGGGACTCATGTTCAGGGTACACTTCCCATGGAATCCTCTGTACACTTGCCAGGACAACGCATGAACACAACGAGCAAATCGCACAAAGATGCGCAAAGCGAAGCTGCGCATGTTGGGCCGCCAAACTTCACAAAGGAACACACGAACGCACTGATGCTTAATCAAATGTGATGGGATTCGCACCACCTTTTTTATTTGAACCAATATAACCCCAATATTACCCCAATGGGTTTCTCCACTATATTCCCGCTATATAACCCCTATATATCCCCTGTCCATCCGAAAAAAATCTTTTGGCCAGGCCCAACCTGTTGTTGAGAAGCGCTCTCATCCAGAACATCTTTGAAGGAGAATTTCCTTCGCATACAAAAGTTAAGGTTTAGGGTTTAGGGATTAAGGGTTTCGGGGTTCCTGCAAAGTCTGCAACGTTCATGAAACAAGCTCCTTGCTAACTACGATTGGCCTAAATTAGCACAGGCCCATTTGCAAACTCGTCTGTCTGTTACCCACGATTCAACTGCAACATGCCACTTCAACATGCACATACGGGCTGTGGTCGGAACTCGTCACCGAAACAGTCTCAGGAAAAAAAGTTGCATGAAGCCCCCTCACAAAAAATCATGCACCTTTGAGTTAATTGTGAAAACAAAGCATATGGCGACCTTGCTCAAGCCCGTATCTCAGGCTCTCCCTAACCACCAACGTATATACCACAGGGTACTTTATAAACACAACTACCTTTTGTACTCATTGATTGCGGGCGCGTGTGAGGCCAGCTCATACCCCCTTCCACTCGTTGCATTAGGCAAGGACATGCACGCTACTTACCCCACCTAATCATTGTGGGGTATATGTTGGCTGCGGATAGGGATGCTACCAGGTAGGATGTCTTGGGCGGGGCGGGGTTACTCATGCAGCACCCAAACAACCAACGACCCAAAACTAAACCAACTTTGAGTTCCGGAAACAACCGTCAAATCAGGACCTTGCTTGTTTTTGGACTCCGATTTGTGTGCTTTATTGTGCTTTCTTTCTGAATTTGGAATTACTTGGGCAGCTCAACAAAGACCAGGGATCAAGGGCCGCACGCCCTCGAAACCATGCACAGAAACTTCCCCAATTTCGCCGTCGACCTTGCCCATTGCTGCTGGGTAGTAGGAGATGATCAACTGAGGGCAGTATGTAGTTTAATACTATGGCTGCACGTCCTCGCACCACCACAGGCGATAATACTAACTCATGCTCTTGCATTCCCTGCGAACTAGCACGGGGTGCAGCAGGTTTCTTCCGACCCCACTCTTGCAAGGTAGCCAGGCTCAAGCATACAAATGGAGACCTGCGAGCATAAGGTAAAGTCTGGGGGACTTTTCCTCCACCTTGTCCTGTAGTCATCTCCCGTAAGCGCTAGCACGCAAAGTTCTGGCCAGCGGCCCGACCTCCTGCGCCAAGAAACCCAAGCCATTTCCAGCCTTCCCGAACTCAGAACCCGAGTGACCAAAAAGGATTTCGCCCCAATGCGATGCCCCAAACTATGGACCAGCATCACCAGCTGTCGAAGGCCCAACCATCGACCCTAGATAGCCTACCCTGCTGTCCTACATACTCAAACCCAAACCTGCATTCAAACCTCTAAGCCTGAAACCTTACCACCACAGCGTGATAACAAAACCGAAAGCGCCGGGTCCATGCCTCCACCACCCTTTGCCGCCCACGCTCCGTATCCGCCGAGCGCATGGCCCCGCAACGCACAAAGACCTCCAGGTTTGAGGCCAAGCTCAAAGCGCAGAAGAAAAGTTTGAGGGTTGGGGCCAATGCAAGTTTGCCAAGTTTTGTGGGGGGGGGAGGGGGGGGGTCTGGAAACTTGACATGAATTGGGCCTGACAGCTTTTTTTGCGGCTGTAGGGTAGGGCAGTGTAGGAATAACGGGATGGGAAAACGTTGAAGACTTTGGGCCACGTTTCCGGGTCCGGGATGAGAAGGCATGCGGGGACACCCTTTTTAGATTTACATTGGAAGCCTGCACTGTTCATCAACGTAAACAGGGAGGCTTTTCAACATGGGGGCTTCCACGCGATGTGCAACACTCTGAAGCCTACGTCGACCATAGGGTCACACATCGCACACTGGAACTCGCAGGCTGCATGCCCAAATGCGTAACCTGGACTCCGAGAACACAAAGAAAAACAGTAGCAATACTAAAACTAGTGATTCTATCAGCGGAAGCCTGAAGCCTTGACGTTGTACATGAAAGCACACAGGAACATTTGAAAGCTGCTGCCTCCTGTCTGTAAAAGGCGAAGGCACTCATATACCTTCCCTCCACAACTACAACTACTACTTGCACTGCCACCATTACTGTTACCATCACCGTCACCACAATGACTACTACAAGCACCGCTGCTACCACAATGCTGCTGCTGCTGCTACTACTACTACTCCTCCTCCTACTCCTACTGCTACTCCTACTGCTATTCCTACTGCTACTCCTACTGCTACTCCTACTCCTTCTACTACTACGACGACGGCGACGACTACTTCTACTAGTCCTTTGCTTTCTTCCTCCTCATCCTCCTAGCTTAGGGCTGCCGGGGGTTTCTTAGTATTGTGCACTCCCGAAGCATTGCCTCAATTCTGTTCTGCAAGTCCTCTGGCAAGGGCACACAGATCAGTACCAGCTGCGTACCGTCCGTGATCCCGGACTGCTCCATGGAAGCCAGGTCTTCCTTGAAGTAGCACTGTGTCTAACAAATGAATGAGAGTTCGGCGTGTATATCTACAAGTTTACAAGGTATGGATCTCTCTCTCTCTCCCTCTCTGCCTCTTTCGCGCTCCCTGTCTGAAAATCCTATTCCTGAGGGCATGGTGCACTCAAGCTCAAGAAGGGCGATCAGGCGGTGTGGCAAGCTCGCAAGTCTTCCATAAGCATACATCATAAAACGTACTTAAGGTCCAAGGCGAGCTACAGGGCACGGAGGTTCCGGATTAACGAGAGCAAGAGCCGAACAACAAAACAAAAGCAGCACATGGCTGGTGACATATTCATGTTGAATCCCGATTAGTGCGGGGGCCCCCAATAAATTAATGCTTTCCACAAATTGTTCTGGACCCCCTATTCGATTTGGAGGGGGTCCCAATCAGGTAAAATAATTTTCTGCCGGAAAGATTATGGGGAAGGTTTTGATGAGGCCAAAATGCTTTTGGCTTTGAAGCCAGGCCTTTGCATGAAAAGGCCAGGCACTGGGGGGCTTAGGGTTTAGGGTTTGGAGGGGCTCAGCACTGTAAGGTTTTTCTGGCTGGGCTAATGGTGCGGCCATTCTAAGTTGTCTTTAATTGGTTTCAAGTCGATAGCTAATTGATCCTAAATAGATTTTGTATGACTTTAGTTAGAGTGTAGTTGCTTTTAACAGGCTTTCAAGGCCAGGCCATCTAACAAAAAAGCCGGGGGCTCTGCCCTTCCTGTTCTCTTGAAGGCTAAATTGAGCAAGTCCTTACGAACTCAGCAGAAGCCGTAGGATCTACCTCCCCTTGTTGCTTTTGATGGGATTTGAGGCCTCTATATTACAGAGTCTACCCTTCTTGTTGGGGGGCGAGGGGGGCCCCCCACACGAATCACGCTCCAACAAGGGGCCAACTTAGACCACGTTATGCTATGCTCCTTATTACAAGAGCCCCCACGAAGTGGGAACCCTAATTGCTGGAAACCCCATATTGTGGTGAAGGTGGAGCGTCCAAGAGTCCAAGAAATGTCCAAGCCTCAAGTTCCCGATCCTCGATGAGCAGGCGCTGCTTTGCCACTTCGGTGTTTGTCCTGGCAGATGTCGCGGGGACAGTAAATGTAGCATGGTCGCCAAGATGCGTCAGTGTTGCACGAAGTTGTGCAAATGGCTTTAACCTCATGACTGCAAGAACCCGTGAAAGTTGATTTCGCATACTGTATTCTCTTCTTAGTTCTCAGCATGCGCATCTGCCTTGAGATCGCTGTTAAAGCATCAAGTGCTAGGAGGGGTTGTGGGATTTGGGGGGGCTCCTTGAATAGCGACCTGGAAGGCAGTGTGACATTGAGCAGGATGTCTCAGTGTCATCACATGTATGGCTCTAGACGGCTTGAATGCACGGCTGGGAAGGAGAGCTGAAAAGTAGAATGCGCGGTGAAACTCTGCCTGACACAAGCCTACCTGAACCTCTGGACCAAAAACTTTGTTGCATCTCGCTTCGCAACGGGCTAAGGGCTAAAAGGCCACCATGCTTTGGAGAATCTTGCTGCCCTCTACACTAAAGCTTCTAATGACTTGCGCACAAAGGCATTTCCACAAACTACCTCGTGCAGTTTTCGCGGGTGCACCCAAGCTCCAGCTATGTCCTGTCTCTATTTGGGGTGGGTGTTCAGATGTGCGCTCTACAGATCTGGACTCGTTATGGAGCCCCAGGGTCCTAGCATCTTGCAGAAGATTTCCTATGAATCATGGTAGCTCAAGCTGCCATGGGAATCATGCGTGCAAGCACCACTCCCACCCTACTCCTCTACCTAGCGCGATCCTGAGGCCCTAGGGAAGTCTGTTTCAAGGATTTATTCCGTAATCCCTTCACACACATGCACGTGCACGCCTGGCCCAGATAAGCTGCTTGAGCAGCCGCACGGTGTCAAGCGGCTGAACGACCAGCCTGGGAGGACAAGAGCTTCAGTTTTTTTATTTGCGGACCTTTTCTGAAAAAAAATTAGGGTTTAGGATTTTCAGCTCAGGTAAATGTAGATGCCTACATGTTTCATTACGAATTATGGAGGATCCAGTGGAAAAGCACAGGAAAAATCAGATGGGAACTGGTGTATACCTGGGCTTAAGGGGCTTGTAAGGGCCTGATGAATTACCAGTATCATGTTAGAGGTCTATGCTGTGGTTATACAAGGAATCGAGGACCATGATATTGGTAATTTTTGTGCCCCCGTACTGCATGTACGGGAAACTTATTAAATCCTAAAGCCTAAGCTGCATCCTACTCGTCAGCTGAACTCGGCTCAGGAGCGAGGTATTTTCCCCCACCCAAGTAGTGGGAAATTAGGAATTATGAGGGATCCTAAGATAATCACCGTGATCTCTTATGGTCACTATTATTGGGTGAGGGGTGCACCTCAAGGACATTCAAGGCCAGGGCTTGGCATCTCCAAAGCGAATACCACACGCTGCCAGCACATTGGGGTATAGTCTCTCAAACTCATCACCTCCTCGAATACTCAACACCCTGCCTCTTATAAATATCGTACCTACATGCTATAGTCCTTATTATAGGGACTCCCAAAAAGGTACCGCTAATTGATTATGGGGAAACCACAGCTCTTTAGGGGGAATGTACTTTCAGGGTGGACCGCCACCTCATTCAACATCCTACAATGGCCACTTTTGCCTCAGCCTCAAACAGGCCCCAGGATGTAGCCGTTATGACCATTATGAAATATTGCTGTACAAGGTGATGTATGTCTGAGAAATGAGCTATAAGTCTAGAAGGCTCAGATTGCAAAAGGAGCACAAGTTAATCAGAGGCCCGGGGCCTTTCTCAAAACACCCGTGCCTGAACCTTGAACTCCTCTATGTTCACTCAATGAGGGGGTTGTGGACCAGGATACTCAGCGACCGTGCCGCCCGCCAGAGAGCAGATCGTCAGCCTCAATCCTGCCAGTATACAGTGGCAGCGCTAAGAAGCCTGAAGTAAGCTCAGAAGAATGAGAGCGCAGCTCAAAGAGTACAACTGGACAAGCCCAAAAAGGCGGAAGGCCCTTCCGCTACAGAATACTTTGATGAGACGCACCAATCGAACGTGTTAAATCCCAAGGATGATATCAAGGCTGGATCCATGTCAGAGGTCCTGGGTTTTCTGAGCCCTCTCCTAAAGGGAGTATTCCAGCACTCACCCTGATACAGACTCATACTTAATCAGATCGGTTTCAGTTTCAAAGCACCAGTCCTGGAGCCTCCCCGCAAGCGGCATCCGTCGGTGATGGTGCCATCCCCAGAACGCCTTGAACTAATGGTTATATAGGGCGTATATTGGGCTTATATAGGGATAATGGAAAATGGAAACTACTATAGTATGGGTTTAGGATCTGCGCTTGCCGTCATAGGTGGAGGCGGAGGGTTTGGAGGGTCACGAGCTTGAGGGCTGCCGAGGCAGCACCACAAGATCAGAAGATGCATCACCATCACCGAAGCAAATCATTCGATGAATGAAGTTTCCATGTTGCCTACATGGCTTCGACACTGAAGACATCTGCATAAACGAGCCCTGCAAACCCAGTTGGTCTCTAAGCAGCATTTGGTAGTTTCCACATATAGGGGGATGCCCCCAAATACTATGTTTTCATCTGGGACTCCCGAAATGTTACCCCTAATTTTGGGAAACCCCATTCGAGAAAGGACCTCGAACTCAATCCCTTAGAACATCGCGGAAGAAGTTGAGTTTTGGTTGCTGCTCTTTGGGTTCCGTGTGGTTAAGGCAGCCATGCCAATGTGCCAATGAGCCATCATACCCATGGCATTCATTTTGGACACAAAACATTAGAATGTACCACCGAGGCTACAGCGAAGCGGTCTTCCTCAAATGATGCAAGCAGGAAAGTTGCTGGCTTTCTTCAGCTGCAGTTAGGCCTACTACAAGTACATAGGCAAACCAATCTGCACATGGCCTGACAGCTTGAGGTCTTTGTTACTACTGGCAATAATACACAGGCGCCTCGCAACATCTAATATTGCAAGGGGGCGCCCAAGCAATTTGAATCAATTGAATCGCTGCGACTTTGAATTTTCAGAGCCGATAACATCAACTCAATGTTCTAACCCAAAAGTATCTTGCCCAAGCACAAAGCTTCAGACGCCTATGTCAGAAAAGGCGCCTTCCACGGCCGCTTCCGACAGAGGAGGCGGAGCAAGCACGGCGGCGTCCATGTCCAGTGCAAAGCGGCGCACCAAATAAATGGAACAGAAAATGGAAACTAGTACAGTATATTGGGGTGCTATAGGGATAATGCAAGAAAGAAAGGAAGCTACTATAGTATATCAGGGTTATATAGAGTTTCTCAACTTTTTGGCCCGTAGCAGGTGCGTCAAGAATGTGCGCGGGGACTGCCCAGGGATTATTGGGGTCCCGATTGGGGATTATGCAGGGAATGATTGGGAACCTCCAACGCCCATGTGAAAGCGCTTCAGTCTGACTCGAACTAAAGCCCAAAAATGGATGGTCTTGTAAAGGAGCCCAACATCAAATCTATTTTTTGGAGAGTCTCCCTAAACCCTAAACCCCTGAGCCAAGAAGTTTTGAGTTGGAGGTTGATTGGTAATGTTGTTCCAGCTTTCTACTCTGCCATGTGGCTGCTGCATTTGAGCAAAGATTTGGCCAGCAGCTTTCTGCCTGCAAGGGAGATGACAGCTGAACGCCTTTATTTGGTGGTTGAACCCAGTAAGATGAGATTCCTTTCATATATGTATATATATACAGATTCTACCATACCCAAAAGGAGGATAGAATCTTACTCTATATTGGGTACCATAGCATCACCACATAAAATACTTCTCAGCCAGGGTTGAGGAACCCTAAACCCAGGGATATCATAAGGTTTAAGGCTTAGGCAGCTCCCGGTTCCTCCAGTCTTCAGTAGAGTTCCGGGGGACCCAGCCGAGGGTGTTCGTCCGGCCGCGCATCTTCTGAAGCTGCTCCAAACTCTCGAAGCCTGCATACCTGCATTCATGTACCCAACCCCAAGTCAGTTTGGGGGTTTCGCGGTTCATTCATGTGCCCTACCCCGAATCAACGCAAAGTGATCAGATCCTATGGATGACTATCCTCGTAAGGCGCCTATGTGGAGTTCCGAGCTTCAACAAAAGGAGGGTAAAACATTGAGAGCGAATTTAACACTTCCGCGGAGTTCGGGCTTCTTGCTTGAAAGATTTTTTGCTATACCATGCAAATCGAGGCTACGTGCGCCATGAATCCCAAGCATGGCTTGTGGGGCCATGTTGCGTGTGCGAGGGCAATCTTGATTTGCCATGCCACTGCCATGCTATGTCTCAAGCTGGGAATACAGAGCTAAACTCCCCGGACCAACGACACTGCTCCCTGATGCAGCAAAACTGATTCCCACACTGTGAGACCCCATTAGAGGTTCATGTTTTAGAGCAAAACTTTGAGCGTATGCCGACCCCAGCTGACATGGGAAAAGATACGGTCAACTACAGCAGCATCTATGATATTGGAAAGGCGGGGTCCAGGTGTTGAGTAGCCTTGCAAGCTCACGCTCCTTGCTCTTATCGGTTCCTATCGACGAAGTAAGACGAAGATTTGTTTCTATGGTTATACAGTTATACACGGAAACTGCCAGGAATCCAATACATGTAGCCGATAATCGCAGTACAGCCAGAGCGGGAGGTCGCATGCTATCCGAGCCCTGCTGGACGCTTTCGCGGGCCGGTGGCTCCGGCGGGCCTGCGGCGTCCAGCGTCCCAAGGACTGTTGTCTAAAGCACCCATGGTTTCTTTCTACATAAGCCCTTCACGTGCACACGGCGTGTATATTGCTATCTCCGTATAAAAGTCCCTGTTCAGTGTTTGGGGTGGTGCGGTCCCGTCATACGAATCACTACGCTGAAGCCTAGAGTAAGACCAAGAATGACTTAAACAACCAGAGTTGCAATCTCGCAGTCTCCCAGTGGTACAAGTGATGCTGCCATCGAGGAAGGACATCGCGTTCATGAGTGAAGACAACCGCGTCTTTGAAGTCTGGTGTCTTTGTTGGTGACAGTGCTTTGAATCAGAGATTCCCATCCATCTGTCAGCTACCTTCTTCTCGTTTCAGACTTGCTTTCTGCAACATGGGGATGCTCTATCTCTCTCTCTCTCTCTCTTCTCTCTTCCTGTCTTCTTCTGCTGCTTCTGCTTCGTCCTTGCACACACGCGAGGCGTACCTGGCCTATGCCCTGAGCTCACGGGATGCCGTTAACACGATCAGTATGCACAAGGCCTGGAATGCTAAAAATGAAGCTCCGCGTCCCCCAAGCATAGACGGCCATACTCCTCACCCACATGTAGTCATTCTGCGTGGATAACTTTCTTTCCTTAAGCGATGCGCATGCTTCAGAACTGGAAGCACAAGGACCCGAAATATTGCACACATCATGAACCCTACAAGCACGAGGCCTCAGGAAGAAATTGCTGGAGGGTCAGGAATTAGATGCCTATCATAAACACCACCCAAGCCCTATTCCAAACTAGACTTACCCCTAAAGCCCCTTTGTAAAGCCTCCCATAGAGGGATCCGCGACAAAACGCGAGTGGCAAGGCAGCTGTCCCGGTAAGGGAGGAGAGCCTAGGCGATGGGTGCGGTTCAGGGTTTAGGGTTTAGGGTTTTTGGGGTTTACTGGGTTGCTGTTAAGGAACTTTGATTTAAGTTACCATGATGGGTATATATCGTAACTAGGGTTTCCCAAATATGTACTAGCTTAAACTAAATAGTTCCTTAACAGCAACCCAGTTTAGGGTTTAATGGTTCAGGGTTAGACTGGAATGCTTTATAATCCCAAACTACGAAGCTAGAAGATGGAATGACCCAATATCATCACAAGATGTTCATATACTCCATATTCTGTTTGCTGAAGAGAGACTATGTATAGGCTTTCATGAGATGTCGTGGTGCGGGCTTCTATACCCTCCCTAGAACGTACACAGGTTTTATGAGAGGAGTCTGGCAAAAATGAAAGCTGCCCCCTGTCAATGATCACCTACGCTGGGGTTCTGAGCAAGGGATTCAAACCAGGAGTGCCAGCAGCAACACCCAGGAGAACCAACTACAAGATACCACAAGCCGCAAACGCAAAAGGCTACTTCCAAAAACACTATGGTGGAGCACTGGAATACCTTCGAAGAAAAACATGTCATGATAAAATCAATCCCGCAGACTAAAAATAAGATCACCCCCCCCCCCCCTTTCTCCCTTTAAGCACCAGCCGGTTGTGTCAGCCTCCGTGAGGTTAGGGGTGCCGGGTAGGCTTCTGACAATGCTCTCGGGAATGAGACGTACTGGAAAGTTATCAACACTATAACCCCCGGCCTCTTGGCCCTTCAGGCATCCTCAATGTTAGGAGCTGTCTCATAGTGGGCAGAGAGGCACACAACTTTGACAGCCTGCTTAGCAGGGCATGCTTGGTGCAGGTGCTCCGTGACGACCTAGCTTGCACATGACGCCAGCATGTTGTGGAAAGTGGAGCCAGCTTCAGGCCATATGCCTCCAGCTGTACACAATGCCGACGGCAGTGCAAGTAAGGAAGTCTAAATAGGCCACCGTGTCGAAGCTGGAAGCCACAAAGGGGACATTAAACTGCTGCCCAACATTCGGACCCATGATCGCAGCAGGCTTTAGAAGACTTGAAAACGTATTGTTCAGGTCATACTCAACGTGTTGGGGCCGAAACATCAATCTTTGTTCTGAAGAAGTTGGGATATAAAGACCTTAGCAAGCGGGGACTCCCAATTCTCCAGATTTTTTTGGCTGATCTGTATGAACACTGCATTCCGCTTTCCCGCCCACCTACCGACAATAGAACCCTCTCCTTGAAGCATTCTCAGTCTTGATGTCAAGGGCCTTATGGTGGCTTCAAAATCCAAAGCGACAGAGCACGCATCGTACCGTATCTAAAATCAAGACATTGTGAGTCCTGACGTCCCACAGAAGTTGTAACCATGCTTTTCGTCCCCGGGATGGATACTTTCCTTGGGCAATTACAGTCCCAATGGGGTGGAATAACCAGCAGAATAAGAGCCGGGCTCTCTCTTTGAACCTCTTGCACCTCCTGCGAGACAGTGAAGCTTTCAAGTGATCTGCAGTCACGTGATTTGGAGCCCGTCCCATCAATCACGGGTACAGAGGGTGCAGCATCCTAAAAAATGAAATGAGCAGACATCAACAAAAATGAAAGCCCGCGTCAAGAAAAAACATAATGGCCTCCAAGCAAAAAACATGGCACAGCCCTAGCAATGGCAGCATTTCCAGCCCCCTCAGGAAAAACCAAGCCTGCGAGACATGGAAACCGATGAATACTATTGAAAATAACCAATAATGATGACACGTTATGAAACATCATGAGAAGTGATGAAAATTGATGGGAAGTGATAAAAAATCATGAAGCATGAGGAAAATGATGATAACTATGGAAGATGGGGTGACAATTATTGAAAAATGCGGAAAATCATGGAAACTGCTGAAAGACGATGGAAAATGATGAAAACATGATTTGTTCGATGAACAATTCGGGAGAAACATCCCAAATCAAGAACAATTATGAAATATCATGCAACATGCTGAAATGATCTGAAATGATGAACCAGGATAGCATGGACGGCCTTGAAACAAAGCG